>JAYDZE010191105.1:0-21252 GCA_034509125.1 Monilaria moniliformis | reverse complement strand
ATGATCTGGGAAACTCACATCCTGCTGAATCCGATACTGGCCACAATGTTGTGGCGGCTTCTGATATTGCATCGACAGATGACATTAATTTCACAAAAAAATCAACTACTCTTCATCAAGTTGATTCTGGAGTTGACTCTTCCAAAGACCAGGGTGTTCAAACGAACTCTTCTACCCATGCCTCGGATCATCTAGGTGACTACGACTTAGCTTCCATGACAACTTTGAAAGTTGATAAGGATAAGCTTCAAGCAATCAAACAGAAACTCAGCGACATTCGCACTTCTTCCTCGGTCCCGATTGTTGTTCAGCACTCTGATGCCAATGACGCAATGAAAGCCTAGATTCTTTTGATTCTCCTAAGATATAAGGGTTAGTCAATCCAGCGAAGAAGTCAGATGTCTACCTAGATTAGTCTACTGAAGGAAAGAAAACCTCCTCTCTCGCCGTCAATCGCTGCTCGAGGAAGCCACAACCGTACGTGAGATTTTCATCTCAAAACTTGTGTGAAGTGACAAAAAGAGAGATAGAATTAGTGTTCCGTGTGCCTTACTCGTTCCTACGTGGCATACTGTGTTTCTTAAACGTAATAAGGGCAAAGCTCCTTTACTAGACTAGTAGGAGCAGAAGGGGAACCCATAGATAGGGCTTATCGGCTTATCGGAAAGTCCAACTTTGAAACGGAAGACTCGACGTAGTAACCCTTCGCCACTCATATTCCCAAGAAAGAACTCCTTCTTTGGCTAATTTGGCTAAAGCGTTAGAGAGGGCGGAACCAATTACTGTGTTAAGAGAAGAGCCATAGACTTCCGTGTTCCGCTAAGTCCTTCTATCTATAGACTCTTTGGAAGCAGACGTCCTAACCTACAAGCGTAAAAGCTGATGAGCCTGGTGGTTCTTCCCTTTGCAACCAAAAACCACGGTAAAACGCAATTGGTCCGACCTGAAAGAGGCCGTTATGAAGGGAAATCGGAAAGCAACCAGCGTAAAACGCGAAAAGTAAAATTTAAAGAGGTCGTTTAGGAATAGATTTGACGGTGTAACCCATTTTACGGGGGAAACGCAACTTGGGTCACTTTACCCTCGCCCTTAGGAATAGATTTCCACTTGCAACAAAAATCCCGGGTTTTGGAATTTGATCCGATTTCAATTGACTAGTCCTTTGGCCCATCGCTAAATGCGTACTCAGAAGCTGCACTAAAGCGATACTAGTCAACTATGTCTTTGGCAACAGCGGCCCCTTTTGGAAGAAAGTATTTGGCAGCGCCTGCTACCCCTTCCCTTTGACATTCACCCATGGATTCCTATTTGAATAATAGGAGATGCCCCCTCTTTCCATAGGCTTAGAGCTCTTTTCTTTCCCTTTGCTTGGACTTTCTTTTCGTCGTCAAAGCATCAAAGTTAGTAGAAGAAAGGCTAGTAGAAAGAGCGAAACGAAATCATTCAGCTGCAGGAGGAATCGGAATAGGTTCAGAGTTTTTTTTTCAATTCCATATTCCATAGCACGAAAGAAAGAAACTTGAAGGGCGGGAACTCCGATCGATTCGGTCAATCCCTCTTCACGACCAATCGACAAGAAAGAACATACACTGACCATCTTGATGGATTCGAGATCGCTACTCCATTCTCCTCTATGGATCACAGAACGAGGCAAGAAGCGTTTAGCCTACTATTAAGAATCTAAGGTTGGGAAGGATTTCATCTCTCAATCCAAGACGACTGTCTTAGCGGTGAGAGGCGAAGTTCTTTTTTCAAACGAGATCGATAAGCTTCATCTCAAAGAGAGGAAGCGTGTGAGTCAGCCTTTTGACTATGCGTACTATGCGGAGATCGGCCACTTCGGAATTGCGTGCGTGAAGCATATAGTTAGATCCGGCCGTAGGTCGTTAACATAGTGCCCCAATGGTGGTGATAGAAGAACCGATCCATCGCGACTTAGCAGTTGGAATCTTGGAACCTGTCTTTGGGCTTTTAGCCCCGGTCCTCTACAACCATCTAACCAGAGTTGGCACCCTTCTGTCTACGAGTTCACTACAATTTGGGTCAGGGCGGAAACAACACATCTTCGGTTGGCGATAAACGATGCGATGGCGAAAAGGAAAGTGCCGATTGATAGAGCGAAAGAAAAGTATTGTCTCAGAACCCGTTGTCTGTTGTATGCCGCTGTGGGCCGTGTGTAATACTTATTTTCGTTTTGGATTTATCGCTCTACATTGCCGTTTTTAGCCGGGTGGGCGGTACTGACTTATTTTCCGTGGGCGGGGTCTGCGCCACGTCTTTATCCTTGTTGGGGGTCCCCTTTTACGTTGTGACCCTCGGCTTATGTTACAATTTAGCGGAATCCATCACCTTACCGTATGAATAAGTTTCGGTCTCGTCCGAGACAAGGACTGAAGCAGTTCCATCCGTTGAGGCCTCAGTCTCAGCCGAATAGGCTTCAAGATCAGCAGTTTCCGCCGCCGAAGCTAAAGATAGAGGCGCATGGGAATTATCTGGTCTTTCTGGCTAGCCTATCTCTTTTTTTTTCCTTGATCACTGCTTAAGCCGCTGTTCCCACCATTTCCTCGCTGTCTGCCCGAACGTCATGACGACGAATTAGTCTTCTATGGAAGTTCGGTATCACTCGAGGTTTTTCGAGCGGATATCGGAAGCGGTAAGGATCGGTTTTCCTTAGCTCAGCAGTCCATTCTATGATGGTCTACCGTTGGCCAATATAATATCCCTCCTTCAACGATTAGAGAAGGCCATTCGTCACTTTCTTTGGAAAGCCAGAAAGGGCGACAGGATAAAGCGACCCTGGTATTTTTGGTAGCACCATCAAATCCTTTCGGAGACGCCAATCCAAATCGAAAAAGTTGCGTTTTATATAGATGCAAAATGTTGCAAATCGATTTGCAAACTCAATCTTTCGCCGGTTTCAATGCAAGCTTTGCACACAGCCCGCTCAACAGTGGCTATCTGCCAGATAGCTGAGAAGTATCGTGTTTGCAATCCACGTATACTTTTCCGCTTGAAGGGTGCTGGCTACCGTGTGATGGCTCGCCTATATTCCTCCTATAGAACCCGTTCTTGGGAGAGACTATGGGTCGCGAGTACTAAACCATTAAGTTCGACTCCACTACCGATAGAGGTCGGAATGGGATCGGGTGTTTTTCACGTATAACCGGAGTGTGCCCGGACCTGCTGAAGCAAATGAGGCGAGCTTAGGGTCGTGAGGCGACTAACAACAACAAGGAGCGTAGACCAGAGGTCAGTTTGCCGGGGACGTCGATTCTTTCCGGAGCAGGGATTGGTGGATGCGACAGCGCCTCTTGAGAAGAGTGTAGCTTGAACTCGAAATTGCTTATGTTAAGAAGGAGTATTCTGAGATATCGATAGGCTGATGAAGAAACATTTAAGAAATTTTAATTTAGATATAAAAAGAGATCCCCTTATTCTTAGGGGTGAGTAATACATAACCTACAAGCGTAAAAGCAGTCTAAGGTGAAAGCTACAAACCGAATCTACAGCCTTTGTAACTACACTACTTGCAGTCCTGACTCTAATATATCGGCTAGTTAAAACATAGTGATGAATCCCTCTTCTGATTCTGATCTGAGGGATATTAATATGGTGTTAAGGGGAAATAACTGGTATGCATGGGAAATTGGCAATACTTAAGCAATAAGCAATACACGTGTAAGTCTGGAAATCAAAGAGAAAGTTGCTTTTTTTCCTTTTTAATTTTTTAGTTCTAGAGTGAATTTAATAGCATATATATGCGTGTATATATATAAAGCTCTCTTTTAATTCTTTTTTTTATACATTTATTTAATTTTATTTATCTTTCATAATTTCTTAAATATTATTATTTTACTCACTTAATATGTCTATAATATGCATGATAATAAAATATGCAAATATGCAAAATGATGCATGCTTTGGGTTAGGGATGTCACAACTCTCCCCCCCTTTAAGAATTTTGTCCGCAAAATTCATCACCTACTGAATTAACCCCATTTACATCACTGACACGTAAACAGATGCGGATATGAATTTCTCATCTTTTCCTCGGTTTCCCAAGTCGCTTCTTCGACCCCATTATTTTGCCAGATAACTTTGACCATTGGAATCTCTTTTCTTCACAATTGTTTGACCTGACGGTCTACTATTGAGACTGGTTCTTCTATATAGCTCATATTCTTAGAAATCTGAATATCAGGATCTTTCAGAACATGTGAAGGATCAGATCGATATCGTCGTAACATACTTACGTGAAAAACATTGTGGATCTGCGCCAATTCTGGATGTAATGCTAATCTGTATGCCAATGATCCAATTCTTTCCAGAATCTCATACGGTCCAATGTAACGAGGACTCAATTTTTCATTTTCGCCCAAATCGCATAACTCATTTCCAAGGAGAAACTCGTAAGAATACTTTGTCACCCACCATATACTCCATCTCCTTTCGATGTTGATCATAATAACTCTTTTGTCTATCTTGTGCTGCCTTTAATCTACTTTTGATGACGTCAATCTTGGAAACAGTTTCCTAAATAATCTCTGGTCTTTCTAGAATCTCCAAGCCTTCTTTGTTCCAATATATCGGACTTCTACATTTTCTGCCATATAATGCCTCATAAGGTGCCATCCCAATGCTGCTATTAAACTGATTATTATATGCAAATTCCATCAGTGGAATGTATTTGTCCCACGAACCCTGAAATTCAATAACATATGCACGAAGCATTTCTTCCAATGTCTGTATAGTTCTTTCTGATTGACCATCTGTCTGAGGATGGAAAGTCGTGCTAAAATGTAGTCGAGTCCCCATAGCTGTCTGGAAACTCTCCCAAAATCGAGATGTAAATTGTGGGTCTCTATCAAATACAATAGATACTGGAATGCCATGTAAGCGTACCACTTCCTTCACGTATTTCTCAGCTAACTGATCTAATGAACAACCCCATCGTATGGGTAAGAAATGTATTGACTTGGTCAATCTGTCCACGATCACCCAAATAGCATCGTTCCCATTCTGTGTTCTTGGTAATCCCAAATCTATCGTAATGCGCCCCCACTTCCGTACTGGAATCGATAAAGGTTTCAACAGGAGATCTTTGCTGAGGATTTTGGGGTGTAAACCCTTGATCAAATATGTGCCAACACTTGTCAGCAGTGTAGTCTAATTTTTGGTAGACTTGACATGTTGGCCTGCTTCCAGTGGATCTATCTTTGCCACCTCTTCCTCCACGAAAACCACTTCCTCTTCCACCATCGCCTCTACCATAGTTGGTCTTGTTGCCTTAAGAAGAAGAATCCTTTCTTTGACCAGAAACAGGAGTGAAGTTTGTAGAAGGTTGAGAACCATCAAGGTTCAAAGAAGAGGACTTTGTAGACTCCAGTCTTGACACAAAGCTATGAAGTAAGGCGCTCACTACAACCTCCACCCGGATTATAGTTGACCAATGGAGTGATCAACGAGCCCAAGAAGTCGATGATGGAAGAAGCACTCATGAATTTCATGAAAAGAACTGAGAAATACATGGGGAACTATGAGGGATGGTTTGGAAAATTGGAGACAACCGTGTGAATGCTCAGGACATAAGTCAAGCTGATGAAGACCCAAATAAGGCAAGTTGTCGCAGCTTTTTCGAACCAATACCAGCAAGGTTAATTCCCTAGCCAACCTACGGTGAATCTGAAGGAACAAAACAACATGGTATGAACAAAGAGGACATCAAACTAAGTACGTTAAAATAGCGCTGGTTGGGAGACAACCCAACAAATTTTGTCCCCGTTTTCTTTTCGTTTTTCTCGATTTTGTTTTGTGTTGAATTTTTCTTCTTAGTTTAATCTTCGTTTTCATTTTTCGTGTGTTCTTGGTTTTGTTTCGTTTTGTCTTGTTCTAGTTTTTTTTTTAATAAAATGATCAATACGGACTGTTTGGGAGCATTGGCCTCACCGAACGGTCTGTTTCGAAAACCCGGCCCCAGCAGGTGCAGATACCCCGTGGGTAGAAACGGGTCATTTGGAAAAGTCCTAGTCACACCGTTTCAGAAAAATGGCAAATGACACCCGCATTCGAAAACATGCCGTTTGGGAATGAAAATTCTCAAGCAATCATTCCTCCCCCGAGATTTTTTTTTGCCATTTTCTCTTGAATTCCACTCAATTGCACACACCTATTCACATACTTAAACCAATTTACCACAAAAAACTTTGAATTCCACCAAGGAGGATCAAATTCTCACCTTTGCTCATCAATTTCTCAGTCCTTTGTTGAATCTCAATTTCAACACAAAAGGTACTTTTTTTTTATCACTCTCTTAATGCAGTTGGTGTACACTCGTATATTTGAACTATTGGGATTGTTCATATATGCTTGGCATGTGTATTTGAGCTACAATTTCTTTATGTCATTTTATCGAACACTTGGTATGCATAAGGATTTTGAGAGGTTTAGACGTATTCCTTGACTTTTCTGTGAAATTGAATGTAGTAGGGAAAGCAATTCATGCTTAGAAGTAGGAATTCTTGGTGAAACTTCACAATTATATAGTTTTTGTGCACACAAAAAACATGTGTTATGAAGTTTCGCTCAATTATTGTTTGTGATGGAGTAAAAATGCAATCTTTAATCTATACATAGGATTCATGATTGAGTTGTTAATTATGAACATTTGTATGAGCAGATTAAAGATTAATTTTTTAGGTGAATTTTCTTGGTTAATTGGTGATTTAGTAGGGAATGAATTTTCTCCGCCACACGACCCGTTTCCCATTTCGGATTTGCATGAAAAATTATATCCTTAGTCATCCGAACCCTACATAGATTAGGGCTTTTGTGCCTACATATTGGGCCTTTTACTCATGATTTTGAGACACTCTCCAACACCATCCAAACCACAATATTACATATTTTTTAATACCTTTCATCCACAAACACATTGGAGAAGTCCTTGCCAAAGAAAAAAGGGAGTACATGAAGCAATCGACGACAAGGAGAAGCTCTATATTTACATGGGTTCTTTTAGCCTTTGTTTAGTTTATTTTATGTTCTCTTTTTGTTTTATTTTTGTTTTGTCTTTAGCCATGCTTGGCTAAAGCTCTTTTCCTTTTAGGGTTAGAAATTAATCAGCACTCATATATTGAACGTTGGGTTTTTAATCTAAGACCTTATTTGGTTTTATCTCTATTGTTCTTAATTCTTTTGTTTGCTTGATCAGTAAATAAATGATCTTGTTTGCGTTAATGCAAGATTCAAGATATGAGTGTTAATGCATGATCGTGGAGTAGGTAATACACTAATGAAAAAAAAATTGAGAGATTTGAGATTTATTGTGAGAATATCATAAATGTTTTTTGGAGTTGCAAGCAGAGACCTAATCTATTGTTTGGATAGCTCGAGAGGGGGTTAAAACTACTTGTATGATTGTACATCTAAATTCGAGTCACAAATTGGATAATTAATCGAATTTTTGAATGATCGATGTGTTGATGAAATTGAATCCCTAAAATAAATCTATTTATCCTTATTTTTAGTTTTATTTCTTTATGCTCTTGTTTTTTTTATTTTTTAGTTGTATATGCATGCACAGACAACAAATTTAGCCTAATTAACCTAAAATCAAATTCTAATCACCATTAACAATAAAGGTACTGGTGTATTATATAATAACAAGATGCTAATTGGAAATAGTGATTCCTAATGAGAAAAAAATTCAAATAAAAGAACAATTTAATCATGAAACACTAGAAGATTTCAAAGCAATATTAAAAAGTAAACCAGACAGCAAAACGCAATACAATACAAGTTACACACAAGTTATACACAACATATGTACTCCCACAATCAACTACCAAGGGATAAAACCAGACAGCAACAAAAATGCGGCAAAATACAACAACAAAATGGTCAAATCGAGAACACGATCGAACTACAAATGGGACCAAAATGCGGCGAAATTATGGCAGAGACGACATACATGTTGATCGGAATTAGGGTGGTGGTTGCGGAGGCAGGTGGTGGTCATCGCGGTGGTTCATGGCTCGCGGGTGCATGAGAAAGAGGTGGGCTCATCGATGTTGTGGTCGGGGTGTCGGTTGTGGTGGTCAGGTTATTGGCTGCATTTGTCCTTTCTCCAATAGATCATGCACCATTTTTTGCAACAATGTATTTTCAGTATGGACATATCTAAAGCCTGCATTTGTTTTTTGCAAGTATAGAAGTTGTCAGGCATATGGTTCGGTTTTGATAGATGCTTCTCCCAGAATCGACACACATCATCAAATAATCGCCGAGACATGTGATGTTCATACTTCATAGTCATCAGGCGAGCATTAGTTGTCAGTTGAGAATAATCACATCCTTCCCACAGATCAATTTGAGACGCTTGCAATATGTTGCAGAACTATTGCGACTTGTTATTGGGGGGTTATGGAATGTAAGTAAGCAGGTTGTACTGTTCAGGATACTGCGCCTGAAAATCATAAGCATCAGCACTAATTGTTCATCCCCATACATCGTAGACCATCTGTTGGTAAGAATTTGGTGGTGAATTGAAATACATAGATTCGGCCTGTCCTGAACTAGACGACTCTCCCGCCTCGTAATGAAATCGCCAATTATAGTAATATCGTGTGAACCACTTCTTCACGAGGTGCTCATTCACCTTGTCCGTAGACAAAAAATTCTTATCATCACAACGTGAATATGAACATCTAATTTTGGAACCATCCATTTTAGATGGATGTTGCATGGAAAAAAATTATAAAGTATCTAATCCGTCAATAAAATCCTGATTATATTCTTTTGCGGGAAATTTTCTCATATTCATCCACTCCATTCCCATTATTATATCCATTTCACTACCCTATCATTCCAAAAAAAATTAAATTATCAAAATTTGTATTTCAGTCTCTACTTCTCTAATAAATAATATTGTTGCAAGACTATAATAACATTAACAATATAATAACATTACAAAAGATACATAATTCTAGTCCATAAGTTAAACATGAAAACTATTGTATTTACTAAAGCATCATAAATTCTCTAATATAACATTATTGTTACAAGATTATAATAACATTATGAATAATATAGTCAAATTTAACATTATAAATTATGAAAAATAAGATAAATTAAAAAGGTATTAACCTTCGTACGTGGGTCTAATGACAATATTAAGAACCGTTATGCCACCAATTCTACCAATAACAAATATTTACATTTCATTCAACATACGTAACTAATAACCAAAATTATATGTTTCAATCAAACATTACATATCAAAAGCATACTAACCTTTGATTTACGTATGTGATATGAAGAAACTGTTTCAATCGATGATGTTTTTTTTCAACAATGGAGTATGAACGAATTTTTTTTGTTCACTTATGTTCCATTCTTGGTCTATTTATTATGTTCTACTACTCACTTACCGAGTACCATATGCTCGGTAAAAAATAAATATGTGCGGGAATTGTCTCGCCTTCCCGGGCTAAATATACCAAGCACAGACGTGCTCGGAATACATTGGTCAACTATCACCGACCACCTACTGCTCATTAGTTGTGGCTTAGGAAGTACCGAGCACGTTGGTGCTCGATGTTGTGGATCAGACTTTACCGAGCACCATGTGCTCCGATGATGTCGTTTAGAGGTGACAAAAATGAAACAAATTGTTACATAAATTGTAACAAAACACGTTTACTACATAATTTGTTATTTAAATAAATTATTATTTGTAAGAAATAATAACGAATTGACAAACTTAAAAATATTCAGTGATATAAAATACATTACAAATATTTAATGATACAAATTTAATATTTGGATTGTAAAGGTCAAAAATCTATGAATACAAAAAATATATCTATAAACTTTTTAGTGGTACGCTAAATTAATAAATTTTCCTACCGGGTGTTCCATTAAAAACCTTATAGATTGTTTATTGTTTTCATAAAAATTTCCTCACAATTCTATTCTATATATTCTCAATCTCTTTCTTCTTCTAACATGTTTTTATTTTCCTAGCCAAAATATTTATCTTCTCCTAAGCCAAATCCTTCTTCTTCCGACTTATTAATGGATGCACCCACGTCATTCCATATTTATTCTTCATTGCCAGAAGGTGGCTACTCGCATCAAGCTTCTCGGCTTGGGGCGCCTCGAATAATTTCTCCACATCATCTTGATAAGCCCCAATAGTTAATTTTAAGCGTTTGACAATGACTTTTTTTTGCTTTTTTAGCCTTTAACATTAACGATTGAGTAAAGTATTCAAATCCAAAAATAATATATTTAGTTAGAGGCTCATGATTTTCAATATCATCAATAATTAAAAGTTCAATATCATATATAATATAGAAGTGATCTTATATAGTCATAGGTAATCTATAGTATCCAATCTCATTTGTTGATCTTCTTTAATTTATCCAATAGTTGAAATTATTGCATTTATAAAAAATAGAGTTTTAATGATAAGAAGGGTATAAATATATTATTTATGTTTAATATTTTGTATATTGTTAAGCATAAATATGTATATTTAAAAATATAAATGTGTATAATGTTGAATACAAATATTTATAAGGTAAATGAAAATGTTTAATTTTTAAAATTGATATATCCACAAAAAATACATGCTGTTTACAAAAATGCATACCTATGAAACTAAAAAAATGCATATTATTGAACCGAAAAAATACATTAATAAATTCATATATATTACTATTCTTGAAATTGATCTCTATTGTAACGAGATTTCATCATATACTCAATGTATATATCTAAATATTTTACCATAATGTTAAACAAAAAAATGCAATCTGTTAAAGAGAGAGAAAGACTATATAATAAAACCTTTATGTACAATAAATTTCAAGTCGGCCGGGCTTTTGTATAATAAAACCCTTATGGAATTCCTCTTGGAGATATTATCAACCCTAATTATCCTGGGACACGATTCACTGCAATAAAAATCCTAGCACCTCTAGATATTAATTACCACTACCCAAGATATCAGGATTCACGGGCTACAAAAAACCCGCACTTTTTGATAAATCAAAGCAGTGCATAATATATATCGTATGCTCAATGTTATATACGAAGGTTAAGAAATAAGTAATTACCAAGACCATGTGTTTTCAATAATCAACAAGAAAAACTAATCTCAACGTGAATCCATTCAGTGTTATTCCACACTAGTGTCATTTGTTTACCAAGGTTAGTAAACTTTTGGACCGACACTGCAACCTTTCACGATAGATTTAGGTTGTGAAACTTTAACTTTTTTTTACGGGAAACCGACTGAGAGAGCTTCAGTGATAACCTGATCACCCACGCATTCTATAGTGCAGAAGACTTTGATATGTTTACTTAATCATAATAGTTTGTAAGGCAACAAAGTATGAAAATGAAGACCAATATGACTAAATAATAATCTTCTCATATATTGCAAAATAAGGTTTACAAATACAAAGCAGCTCGAATCTTACTTTTCAGTATATACCCTAACAATCATTGTTGGAGTTCGAATATTCCATTGAAAAAATCCCCTATCCAAGATCTTTCTAGGATAATTACTCGTTTAAGATTATCGTTATGTTACCGACCACTTTGTACGTGCTCGCAAACTCTGACATAGGTGCTCGGTAGGTGCTCGGTAGTTTAGCGACGAGCTCAACACCGAGCACATTTGGTGCTCGGCAGGTGCTCGGAGAATGCCTTCTACCGAGCACTTTGGCAAATACAGCGACCAGTACGGTGCTCGGTAAAGCCCACTTTTTTTGTAGTGTAGGCTCATGATTCTCAATAACATCAACGGTTATAAATTATATATCATATATAATATAGACCATAAAAAATAGTAGAATATCATCCGCCGCGCGCAGCCTCTCGCGTCTCGCTGATATTTTTTGCGTCTATGTTATTGTCACGCTTGACGGCGACAGGCGGCGACGCTCATTTGGTGGCGGGTGCAAGCTCATCTTGGCCGCAACCAAGATGAAAACGGAGGCAGTTGCTCTGGCGTGAGATTGTCCAAGGAGGTAGTGGGTTGGCACGGGTGCGGGGTTTGATTTCTTTTATTTATTTATTATTTATTTTTGTTTTTTTCCAATTTTAGTTTTATAAAATGAATTAATTAGATTTTTGTATTTAAAATATTGATAAAAGATATTAACAAAAGAATATTTTGATAAAAGTGTTTAGAATTAATATATGTTAAGGAATATGGTTATTTTAAATTTGACTTTTATGCAATCAATTTTATGAAAATATAATCTCATGATTTCTTTTAATATTTGTGATGAGTCATAAGAACAAGTATATTTGAACCTTTAATTTTAAGCATTTGACAATTATATTTTTCTTAGCCTTTGGCATTAATGATTTAGGAATGTATTCAAATCTAAAAATAAAATAATCACTTAGAGGCTCATGGTTCTCAATAACATCAACGATTATAAGTTCAATATCATATATAATATTAACCATAAAAAATAGTAGAATATCATTTGTTTAAACGTGTGCTAATAGGTTTATTAGAAATAGTAGAATATCAAAAATATATCTCGAATCATTCATGGTGTGATAGGTTATTTATAAGTATAAATAAGTATTAATAGCTCTAAATAACCAATTTGCTTAGTTAACGGTTAATAGTAGGTTAAAAAAAGAATTATATTAATTCTAATAACTTTTTATGTAAATAGATTATTTTGTCCATAGTAAATATATAATTAAATAAACTCAACGAAAATAATATTGCGAATATACTATAATTACAAAAATTTGACAAATAAAAACAAAACATAAAAAATATAAAATAAAATAATCAAAACAAAACCTAATTACTACCCCAAACTCTGCCATCTACACCCACCTCTCGCCTCCGCTTCTCCTTCTACATCAGTCAACACTCAGCTCGTAGTGTCAACCTTTTCCGTCGCGCGCAGCCTCCTACGTCTCGCTGATTTTTCTTGGCTTCGAGGTTATCATCATGCGTGACGGTGACAGGCGACGACGCTCATTCGGTGGCCGCTGTAAGCTTGTCTAGGCGGTGGTTGCGATGTAGGCAGCAACTCGACAACGGCGCTTCTCCGGCAGCGGCAGTGGCTGTGGCGTGAGATTGTCGAAGGAGGTTGGTGGGATTTGGCAGGTGTACGAGGTTTAATTTTTTTTTTTTTTTTCAGTTTCAATTTTATAAAATGAATTAATTAGATTTTTAATTTAAAATATTGATAAAAGAAACTAAAAAAAAGAATATTTTGATAAAAATGTTTTTAATTAATATATAATATTAATGCTACTATTAACTTTTATTTAAGGGAAATGGTTATTTTAAATTTTCTTTTTGTGCAATCAATTTCAAAAAAAAAAAAAAAACATGATGATTTGTATTAATTTTTGTGATGAGTCTTGAGCTCAAGTCTCTTTATTTTAAGGATTTGATAATGATATTTTATTTTTTTAGCCTTTGACATTAATGATTGAGTCATGTATTTAAATCCCAAAATAAAATAATCACTTAGATACTCATGATTATCAATAACATCAACGATTATAAGTGCAATATCATATATAATATGGACAACAAAAATAGTAGAATATCATTTGTTGAAACCTGTGTTCATAGGTCTATTAATAATTGTAGAATATCAAAAATCTCTCTCGAATCATTCAGGGTGCGATGGGTTATTTATAAGTATAAATAAGTATTAATAGCTCTTAATAACCAATTTGGTTAGTTAACGATGAAAAGTAGCTATAAAACTTTAAATTATGAATTCTAATAACTTTTTGTGTAAATAGACTATTTTGCCCTTGGTAAAATTGTAATAAAATTAAACTAAAAGAACAATAATATCCCAAAATATACTATAATTAAAAAAATGGAAAAATAGATAACAAAACATAAAAAAGAATCTAAAGAAAACCTAATTACTACCCGCAAACCCACTTCATTTTCCTTTTGTGCAACTTTCACGATTTCACCCTTTCGCCACCACTGCTAAACCAACGGCAATGGCGGTGGCGTGATGTAGGCGGCGACTCGGCATGGTTGCTCATCCAACGGCAATGGCGGTGACGTGAGCTTGTCCAAGTATGCGGCGGGATTTGGCAAGGGTGGGGGGATTGATTTATTTATTTATGCTTATTTTTCAATTCAGTTATATAAAACGAATTAATAAGATTTTTATATATAAATTATTGATAAAATAAAATAAAAAAGGATATTTTGATTAAAAAAATGTTTATAATTAATATATTTTAAATTTTATAGCTAATATTAACAGGTAAATGGTTATTTAATTTAAATTTGCCTTTTTTATAATGAATTATAATATGATGATTTCTTTTAATATTTGTGATATTTTTGACCTCAAGTCTGTTTCAACAATTGATTCATTTGACAATGATTTTAGTTTTTTTGTTTTTTAGCCTTTGACATTAATGATTGTGTAAACAATTCAAATTCAAAATTTAAATAATCACTTAGAGGTTGATGATTCTCAATAACATTAGTAATTATAAGTCCAATATCATATATAATATTGAACATATAAATAGTGAATATAACTATTAAAAATGGTATAATATCAAAAATATCTCTCAAAGGATTAAGGGTGGGATGGATTATTGATAAGTATAAATAAGTGTTAATGGCTCCAAATAATAAATTTACGTAGTAAATGGTTAATAGTAGCCATAAAAATAAATATATATTAATTCTAATTATATTTTTTGTAAATAGACTATTTTGCCCTTGGTAAAATTGTAATAGAGATAATCTCAAAGAAAAATAAAATCCTAAAACATACTATATTTAAAGCAATTTGGAATAGAGTAATGTCATTAGTTGCGGAGTACATGACAACTATAGTATTCTGCAGGCACTAATTAATCGCCTATCATTTTGTGCTGAAAAGAGCGCACACGAAATTCCACCTTTAATACAAATTTTAGTTACTACATAATCAGAAATATATCACGATATATTGTCACCAATATTAGCATCCACATGCATATTAGGTGGCTTGTTATTATATTCACATGAGATATGAAATTCTCCAAAAATATTTCACATAATTTTTTTTTTGTAATCTATATATATAGTAATTACAAAAGAGACTATAGTAGGAAAAGAAATCTTGAATCAACTAAAAATCATTAGATTATTAATTTTTGTAATATATACGTATGATTATTAAGTGTATCAACGCATAAGCACCATTATCATTAAATAAGTTGTCACAATCTGGTTTTCAAATTGATAGTTATTCCCACGGACAAACATGAGTCACAACCTTTGTTAGGAATGGCACCTATAATATTTTGTAACATCACCTCGAATTTGTAGTCACATTAATCCAGCCTCTTGAAACCCTCCGATTAATTTCTGCTGTGTTCGTGTTCGTCCATATGTATCCCTTCGCTCGGATACGGTAACATGAGCTGCTCTTTGTCCGTGTTTCTGCACTGGCAATCACTCCTCACTTCTGGCACATAAATTAAATTTGTATTATTTTATTCGTATAGAAAAAGTATTATATATATACATATACATGTACGTATAGGTATGGTCCATACGTCAATCATGGTCATAGATCGTACAACGTTGACGTGCCCGACAACTTCTGATGCCTTATTTCTCCAATTGATCTTAAATGTCTTAAGGTTCCTCCTTTCAAATTTTCCACAAAGTGTTCATTTGATGACGTGGTCTATTTTGTTACATACACAGATAGTGGCATAGGACAGCACTTGGTAGAAATGTACGTTTTTCTTCAATTGTCTGCGAAATGTAAAATTCGTGACAGCAAATTCGTCAGTAACGAAGTGCAGACGACCACGAAGAGGGTAACTGGCCATGCATTTAGAGTGGAATTAATGCAAGACATTGTCTGCGCGATGTTGCGCGACACTATTAGTTACTTTCTCAATCAATCATAATTAGTATTTAAGTCCAAGAATGTACATTGATCCAATCATTTGGAGATACGTTTATATACTAGTTGGTTGATGTGATTAATGTCTAATATAGATAAATACAAAGAATGTAACATTGGTTATATGCATTGTGAATTGAAGTTAGGATGTGTTTATTTAAGTAATCTCCGACTTAAATTAATTCACACGAACTAAATGTTTTCATTTGATCTCAAGTCTTCCCGGCAAGAGGATTTAACATTTACGAAAATTAGTTAGAAAAAGTGTTCACAATGAAAGAGATCGATTCCAAATCCACTAGAAAAAGTGCGAACGACTTACGATCTGTCTATTATGTGTGGTTAACACATGCATATGTTAGTATAAATTGTCGTATAAATTGACTGCTATATTGTATTTTAGTTTAGATTAGAAATCAAATAAATGTAGATATATCTACGAAGAATCAAGATTCTGGTCTGACTTGTTTCGAAACTTTGAATGGTTCGATCTTCACTTCTTATCTTTTGCTTGATAGGTGGACAGCTTATAATTTTTTTATTTTTCTATCTAACTTTATAAACTATAATTAATGTTTAGAGAAGTAATGTCTTCTATTAAGAAATATGAAGTGGCAAACCGGCTGACTGTCTGTCATAGTGCTCATATTCATATTCCAAATCCAAAACTTAATTATATCTGATTAATGATGTATTGATTTATTAATCTTGCTCATGTTTGATTGTGTTTGATGAAAAAAAATGACATTACATCAGCTTTAAATGATAGTAATGATCATTATATCAATAATTAAAGGGAGAAATTCTTGGGACTATTTTAATTTGTATGGTTTCAGTTGAGGTTGAGACTTGTGAGTAATACAGACTGATTTTTTTTTATAAAGGGATAAACGGAAAACCTAAGGACACACATTTTGGTGCACGATGCATACATTCTAAATTTATAACTGAATTTTAATTACAACTAATAAATTCTATTAATAAATCCGAAATTCTAATAGCGGATAATAAATCTCAATTGGAAATTTTTTGTCCATAATTTAATCTAATTTGAATGGATGCACTGTATATTCAAATACATATAATTTTAAACAGAACAAATTACCACAAATTGGTGATTAATTATTAGGCAATTAATTGAGCTGATTAATTAAGGAATATTCTCGATTAGTTCAAATTAGTGATTAATTATTAGGTAAGTAATTAGGCAATCAATTTAGCAATTAATTAGGCAATTAATCGGGCATTTATGGCGACTCGGAATTGGGGTCGGTGGTGGTCCAACACAATCGAAAACAAAATTGAAAAAAATAACTCAAAATCGAAAGCAAAATCTAAAGCAAAAAAAATGAAAGCAAAAAAAAAATCTCAAAATAAAAAACGTAATTGATGAAAAAAGGCTCAGATCATCCATAATCATCACAACCTCAGTAACAACAACAAAATCGAACAACAATCGAACAAAATAGGCTCGGATTTTTACAAAATCATTAATGCCTGAAAGCAACCACTGATTCTCGGACATGCAGTCACGGCGGCCATTGCGTACGACGGACCCTCGCCGACCCTGCTATTACCGGACAACGAAGGCAAACCTGATACCCAAAAAAGAGAATCCCAGAATTTAGGGATTTAGTCACAAAATCGAAAACCCAGAAAGGAGGGTTTTCGAACCCAAATTGGAAAATAACACATCAGAATAGGAGGAGCGGCGGCCATGCAGTAGCGGCGGTAGTAAAACGATGACGGCTGAGCAAACACTGAAGACAAACCCCTCCACTACCGCCACCCCTCGAATCGACGATCGGTCGAAATCCAGCAACAAAATCGCCGAGAAGATGGCCGGAATGAAAAGATAGGCGTAGATCTAGTAACTAAACTGCCGAACGACGAAGGCGAAGAAGACATTTATGGAAAACAAAAGATAATCGTTGCCTCAAGATTTTCTTTCGAAGGGTGAGACACCGGTACAATAACACAGCCAAACATACGGAAACAGTGAGTAACGCACAAACCGAGACGAGCCTAGTTTGCGTAACACGGGCTGCACCTTTCACCAACATAGACACCAAACACTTAAATAGGCCATGTTTGGTAATACTAACATGGTTTAACACAGAAACCAAACACCCCCTATATGTAGTTCTTGTTTATTATTATTATTATTATTATTATTATTATTATTATTATTATTATTATTATTATTATTATTATTATTATTATTATTACTATTATTATTATTTATATTCTGTCGCAATTAATGATATTTTCTTTTCAAATTGTATATAATTAATTTGACAACGTAGTTAATCTTCTTAAATATCCTCTATTTTGAACAATTTCCTGATAACGTCATTTATTATCTCATGACTAATTACTATATCTTTGAAAATCAGTGGTTAGATTAAACGCATTCAAATATGTAACCTCACCATTAAATATGAACCTCATTATCTTCATGACATGTGATGAACATGAATTGAACTCTTATATTACGATTTCTAACAATACTACGGTTATTATTAATATAGTTAGGAGTGCGATCAGAAAATAAACAATTAGCTAGCTCATTGCAATTCTCTCACATTTACGATTTACATATGGGCAGAGTTGGCTATCAAACAGTCATAGAAACGCAACTTAAAGTAACATCGTCCCAAGTGAGACATCAAATTATATTTGAAAAGGTGGCAGGGGCGGCGAAGTGATACGATCCCTGCTGATATGATCCCAGAGATAGAAGAGGAGCTTGAGGTGCCGGAGGTGGCGACGGCGACATATATTGTGGAAGAGATTCCTAATGTGCCAGATAGGCAGGAGCCGCGAAGAAGCTGGCGTGATCATCGTGGCTCCACTCGCTTCCGTGATGAGGAATAATTTTCCTTTTTATTTCAGTTATTTCCATTACTATGCAATTTACCATTTGACGAACATGATTTAAGGTTGAAAGTTTGTTCTTCTTTATTTAAAACATTTGAATTGTGATCAATTCTCTCATTATGGAATAAAGAAGTTCTTTCTCCCTTAAAACTATTTTCCTAATCTATCTCTTTCCTTTTTTCTTCGCCGGCAACTTTCCCCTCCCCGGCCGGAATTCCAACGTCGCCGGCGCTTCCCCTCGGCAGAGAATCTTCGTGATTCATATCCACCCTATCACGAAGTGGTGGCCTCGTCAGATTCAGCGGCAACGACGAGAGAGCGAGAGAGAAGGCAACGATGGTGCTGATGGCGGCATTAGAGTTTTCCACTTTCCTAATTAACTTAAAATTAATAGCATTAATATTTGAGAGTACAATGTTTTTTTGTTAGGAAAATGAAGGGTTTGTAGCTAGCTCTAGACAAATAATTAGAATTTGACCATATTTTTATAATGGTTGATAAACTTTACTTTCCTATAACAAATAGTCTAGAACTCACATTCCCTCAACCGTTTGTTATATTATTACGTTGTGACATGTGCAATATTGAAACGACATTCAAGATGGATGGATTAAATAATCCAAAAGGAACTTCCACAACATTATCAATCATTGGTCTACAAATGATAGATCGACGCTATCACTCCCATGATCGTCGATTCCTCGCGATACATTATCGGAAGACATAAACGGATTCTGTTCCCCGTTCTCTGTCATCTCCAGCAAGTCTCCCCACCACCGCATGCATTCGTCCAGATCCTCCTGCAGCGATGAAAGTGGCTCCATGTTCAGATTCCCATCGCTATTCGTCCGATCATTCGTCTCCTCTGAAGATGGCCTCATCGGATATTCGTTTCTCGGAGGTTTCGTCGACGATATAGATGAGTTTGATCTGTTTAATTCGGCCGACCATGCTGATGGTTGTGAGTTGGAGAAGGTCCGAGGTCGAGGCCGTACGATGTTACTCTCCGTTATAGTTTTTCCTCGGAGTGTTTCTTCGGCCGGTGGCGGCCGTTTCGACATGTGGCTATTCCAGAAGTTCTTAACGTCGTTTGCAGTCCGTCCCGGAAGTCTGCCAGCGATCAGCGACCATCTGCATCCGATGTTAAATATTCATGAGAACATGTTATTTTAATACTTTGAAGCTTGGAATTTTATTGAGTGTAAATTTGAAAGCACAAAGCATATGCAAGGTCACAGGCAAAACGCTTTTCAAGAGGAATTGTTGATAGGTCACAACCAGAATACAGTTTATGATTTGAAGCTACGGATTTCTTGATTTAAACTCTACACCGGATGGTACGTAAAGGTTGGTTTTCTAATTTTTGTTACCTTTTAATTAATCGAGGAAAAATGAGATAAAATAAAATAAAAATTCTATTGTTTCAAAATTTCCCTAAAAATTTAGGACCACATATATATATATATACATATATATATAAATATATATATATATTTGTTGGATTTTTATGGGGCGAGGTACAGTGCCATTCATTGGAGTGTACCTAATTCATTAAGCGAAGACCAACCAAACTTATGTTGATATCTCTTACTTCATAATAATTTCGATGTGGGACAACTCACATGGAAGACCAACCAAACTCTAGTAAGGTTCAATCCTAAAACCAATTGATGATAGGAAGAGTGGCTCACTAGGTATTTATGTTGATCTCTCTTACTTCATAATTTCGATGTGGAACAAGTCACATGTGTATATTCAATAATATTTTTGTTTCTTTTAAGTTGTAAAGTTCACTAGCGATGAAAATTATCATTCCTCTCACTTTTGTATTAAACATGACATTCATAAACAGATAATAACGAAATAATAGCCATTTACAGCAGATGAGTTAGCTGCACAAAAAAAAAAAAAATTGATCAAGACTTGCCTGTTTCCTAACAATTTATGAAGCCTTACAATGAGATTCACTTCATCTTTAGTAAAAAAGCCTCTGTTAAGATTTGGTCTGAGATAGTTAAGCCATCTCATCCTGCAACTCTTCCTAAATCTGTTCAACCCTGCGCCATCACCAGTCAAATTTGAAGATATAATTGTTGGATGATAATGAGTTAATTACCAGTTCTGAGAGGGACGAGATGCCATTTGCCCTCTCCGTAGTTACGAATGCCGTCTCTGAGAAGAAGATCTTCCTCTTTGGTCCACGCACCTTTCCTCACGCCATTATTATTTTCCATTTCATTGTGGCGACAAAATATCGGTATGCTTCTCAAGCTTTATTTATAATAGTTAGGCAATTTATTGAACATGCATCATACGTTGATAAAGGAAGACATCATAAGCCTCAATCATTTTAAATGCTCTCCCACCTGTCATCGAACTAACTCGACGTGTAACTTTTCCCAGCCCCCCAACCGGGGGGGGGGGGGGGGGG
>JAYDZE010190994.1:0-21256 GCA_034509125.1 Monilaria moniliformis | reverse complement strand
AAAAAGGTTCCCGAAATGGGAACCTTTTTTTTTTAGTTCCATAAAGGGGAAAGACGCATTCCCGGAATGCGTCTTCATTTAAGTGAAGACGCATTCCGGGAATGCGTCTTTCACTTAAGCCACACGACGGCGCCGTTTTGTCTTCCGAGTGGAGACGCATGAAGCTCATGCGTCTCCCACGTTGAAACAATTCCGTGAATCATTCTCTCTCTCTATCAAACTCAGCCTGCATGTCATAGACTTTCTCTCTCCTCTCTCTTTACTGTCTCATTCGAGACACTGTCTCTTTCTCTCTCTTTCTCTCTCCTTTCTCTTTACTGACAATGCCTCTTTCTCTCTCCTCTCTCTCTCCTCTCTTTCTCTCTCCTCTCTCTCTCCTCTCTCATTCTCCTCTCTCTCTCCTCTCTCTTGAGAATTACTTTTGTTGGATCGTTCATTTTGAATTATATAATTTATACAAGACAAAACCGTCTCCTTATTTAATTTAATTTAATTATTTGTCTTGTATACAAGACAAACCGTCTCCTTATTTAATTATTTGTCTTGTATAAAAGAATATCTCATGTTAGGGTGATTTCAACAGTTTTGAAGTAATCACATTTTGTTTTGTTTTGTTTTGTTTTTTTTTTTTTTTGACGATCCTATGTAATTAAAAACAATAATATGCTATAAAACAATAATATGCTATAATTGAAATTGTTTTAATTTTTAATTTTATTTTTAAAATTATACTTATTATTTCTTGAAATTATGGTTAGTTGTTTTGTTGAAATCCCCCCCCCCCCCCAAATTATTATCCTCGCTCCGTGGCAAAGTAATCCTAAAAGTATAGTTGGAAAACAACTGTGTCCGTATTATTTTGGATTATTCATTCTTGTGGGGAATGAGAGAGGAGAGAGAGAGGAGAGAGAAAGAGGCAGTGTCAGTAAAGAGAAAGGAGAGAGAAAGAGAGAGAAAGAGAGTGTCTCGAATGAGACAGTAAAGAGAGAGGAGAGAGAAAGTCTATGACACTGCAGGCTGAGTTTGATAGAGAGAGAGAGAATTGTTTCAACGTGGGAGACGCATGAGCTTCATGCGTCTCCACCCAGAGACAAAACGGCGCCGTCGTGTAGCATAAGTGAAAGACGCATTCCAGGAATGCGTCTTTCCCCTTTATGGAACTAAAAAAAAAGTTTCCCATTTCGGGAACCTTTTTTATGGATTGCCCCCAATTGAGAATTTTGCCTTTTTATTTATGGAAAATCTTTATCATCATTTTGCAAAAATCATCATTGTGCAGTAGCTATCACCATCTAATCAAATCGTAGAAAAACTAACTTATCAAGGTTTGGATTTAACATTTAGAAAATCTGTCCCCTTTGCAGAAAAATTTTCAGCCTACATAGCTACTTGATCATATTCACTGTAATTCACCAAAATAAACAAGATTGTATAATAATATTGTTTAATCATATCTATATATAGCACTTACAAAGTGGAGGAAGCAGAATGATGCTCATCATTTTCAGATTAGTAAATAAATTAATTTATTTAAGAGGGCCTAGTGGTGAATTATACTTTGCCCCTTCAAGTTATGTTGTTAACAGTAACACTAGTTATTCCCCTTCTACCCTTTAAATAATTTCTCTTAACCGACGCCCATTGACAAGAAAAAAAAATAATGGATTCGCAATTTTCACAAAACAAAGAGACCTAGTTTTGACCTTCAACTAATTATTTTGACTCGATACAAATACAACTCTACTTCACCAAGTTGACTAATTTCAAGTAGCCCAAAAAGTTCAATTTCACCTGTATCATTAAAACTATTTTGTTTTTCTACATCCCATGAAAAAGAAAAATTCCAAATTTTGTCCTACTCATTAATATTCTACTTCAACTTCTCTATTGACATTATCTCATCATTTCAGGTTTCAGCTTGTCTAGCTAGATTGCTGATAGTTCAATCATCATTAATTATGCTTGATTTTTTCAACTATATATATAGTTATATATTGATACTGAATTGCGCTGAATTAAATATAACTAGAATATAAACTACAAGGGCTTTAGTTTTTTTTTTTTTAATTTATTATATTGTTTCATTATAATCTTCCTCTTTCAAAATCATGCCTGTTTGACTATCAACTAGGAAACCTTTCGAGCTTCTGCCCAACGTAAAATTATCAAATGCTAGGTTTTTTAGTACAAAGATTCGCTCATTCACAATAAACGACTCATATATATGCATATATATAAGTGCTACGTAAAGTTTCAACTTCATTATAGAAGCACAATGTAATCAATTCCAAAGAAGAAGAGGAAGTTGTTTGCAGAAAATCAATCAACCACACAAGAAGAATGCAGATGCATGCACTGCATTTGAAAGGCCACACATGAAGCAAGAAGCAGCAGAAATGGGGAATCATGAGTTGACGACCACCATAAATTAAAAATGATCGATCAATCAAACCTATTTGTTGTATCTCTTATCATCGAGAAGCTCCTCAAGGAGCTTATCGTCGTAGTACTCGAACTCGAACACCTCGCGTCCCTGTTGCGAGCCGCCTGACTGCGCGGCGAAGTGGGACGAGCTGCTCGGCAGGTTGTACTCCTCCGGGAAGTTGAGGATCGCCAAATGGCCTCTCATCTCATACGCCGTCCTGTCGTAGGCCCTAGCCGCCTCTTCCGCCGTGCCGAACGTCCCCAGCCACACCCTCGCCCCCTGCCGAGACGTGTCCCGTATTTCCGCCGCGTACTTCCCCCATTGCCGCTTCCTCACGCCCCTGTACTTGACCTCCTCCTTCTCCCCGCCGCTGCCTTTGCCTCTGTTGCTCGGACCATCCATGCTTCCAATATTATTCTTGCTATCTTGTGGGAAAATAACGTTGGGCTTATGTGGCGTTTATATAGTATCCGTGGAACCTTCTAATAAAGCCTAAAGGGTGACATGGAGTTTTTTATAATCCCTGTCCCACAATTAATATGTAAAATTGAAACAACTTGATACCTGGAATAATATTATGATTATTTTAGGGATAATTGTGTGTCATGGAACAACTGATTTTGTATATCACAAAATATTATGCCAGTAAATTACTATACATTTTAATAGATTTGAACTCATTTTATAGTTGAGATTAAATCTGCTACCCAAGAAAGTAGATTTTGTTATGGCATGCCATATATATCAGACTGATGCTGGTATAGCATGACATATATATCTATTATCCAATTTATGCACCAACGCCCATCTAATTTTGTTAATAATTATTATATTGTGAGAAAGTATTTAGATTGTATTAAGGTGGCCAAGTCAGTATGATTAATTTAGGGATACATCGATTTCTATCGTAAAATTATAATAAATTAAAAATATAGAAATGTATAAATAGAACCTTTTGTGGCGTAAAATAAATTGATAATTTATATACTATTATCCCATTATTTTATTACTCCATGAATAGTTTGTAACAACATTTGTGTGCGGGCAATTAATTTGATGTAACGAAATAAAAATTTATTATCTGATTAGATGCCTGGGTATTTTTCGTTTTGGGCAAAAGAATGGTTCAAGATTTGCCATGTAAGATTATCATTTGGCGCAAAGTAGTTCCCACGTGGGAGAAATGTCTAATGTTGACCAAATTTATTACATGCTCTGCATCTGGCCTGGTCAGTGTGATGGGTTTGGAATTCCTTTACTTTCGAATGTTGGGTAAATCGTACGAAGGCCCAAAATAAAAATATAATCGTATGATTCCTATTCGTTTCCTAGAATTGGCTAAATTGGTTTCCTAAAAAATGGCTAAATTGGGCAATTTACATGCTATATTTATAAATATAGCATGCAGTGTTATATACTTTTTAATAATTAAATTATCCAAAATTAGCCTAAATAATATATATATATATATATATATATATATAAAATTTATTTATCCACGCTTATAAAAATATGAATTGTTTAGTCGTTTTAAAAATCCATATTTGTATAAGGAAAAATGAGCATTTTTTTATGGTTAAAAATTCAGTAATTTTGATTATTAGGAAAAAGACAAATATACTCTAATGGATCTCGCCACTAATATTAAATAAAATATTTGACGTTCTACACAATATCTTTCTCACAAGGTTCCATCTCTCTATCTTCTACATTTTCAAACCACCGCCATACACGGTAATCATCGGTGCAGAATTGGGGTTCGAGTACATGGCACCATAGGAGAGGTCAGCACGGCCTACATCCCGTGGAAATCAATTGATAGATTACATTGCACAACGAAAAAAAAAAACGACTTTGAACTTCCGCCACATGACACAATTGCAGAAACCTCAAGGGACACACATCAAAAGTTGTACATTATTAAAAACAAACGTTACGGTTTGTAGAATTCTGAAAATTAATGCATATTCGTGAGGACATAGATGGACACGGTAGATATGGTAACAACACGATTTTGTTATTTTAATAGAAATATGTTATATTAGTGATTTATACTTTCTGGAATAATATATATTTATGTTTATCTGGTTAATTTTAGGCTTTAGGACATGGTTTATGATTTACATAGGGGTACGGTTAATTTAGAGTTTAGAGATATATGTTAGTGCACATGACACGCAAATGGTTCATAAGTGCACGACCATGTCCATCCATATTCGTTCAACTGAACCATGCACAACCATATCACTTTCGAAACCCTAAACCCGAAACAACCGAACCATATATTTAATTTTTTCATTTATTGGTATGAAAATGGAAAGAGATGTAGTTAAACACTATTGAGTATAAAACATAATAGACATGATAAAACATAAAACAAACCACATAAAATTACTTTCTTGGACAACGAAAAAAAATGACTTTTAATTTCCACCATCAGACACAGTTGAAGAAAATTCAAGAGAAACACACCAAAGTTGTACATTCTGAAGAATGAACGTTACGTTACGGTATGCGAACTTCTTAAAATTAACGCAAGTTCATGATGACACGGTATATGTTCTTAACGACACGTATATGGCTTGTCCATCCGTGTTTGAATTTCCGTCTGTTTTGAACTATTTTGTATTTTTAATATTTTTGTAGATGGCTTGGCGACATGTAATTATAGGTCATAGCGGTCACTGGGAGAGAACCAAGTACATAGGCAGAGACGAGGTTCTTGTATACATGGTCATGGACCGGATATCTTGTAGCAATGTTATATACGAGATTCATTACCAAGTATAAAACAGTGATGGATGTGACTATAAACTTTTCTACACGACGAACACAGAAGACGGCAGAAAAATAAAGGTTTCGTTGAAATTCGATATAGATTTATTTCAGTTGCCCATGGAGCAAAAGAATAATTCAGTTGCATATGTGATTGAGAGAAATTATAGCTTGTGATACTACACAACATACTAGATATGCATGTTGAAACTACAGTAATTGGGACGAAAGTTTGACCCTTATGTGATTGTAATTTAGAGTTTGTGGATTGATTGTCTTGATGGTTGTGTTTGATTAAGATGCGCAGCTGTGAGGAATCAATATCGTGTCCAAGCGTGTCCGCCACTTCTCCCCTGATCTATCCTACCGTGTATTTTTCGTGTTCAGGATCTACCATACTGTATCTATTTCGTGTCCAATTTAATCATCTTCGTTCGTGAAAGGTCCAACAAACTACAAAACAACAAACTTCTTAGAAAAATCAACAAAAAATGAATAGAAATTTTATTAAATTTTAAAATGGATAGTAACAACAAGAAATAAACAGTGGAATAAATAAAAATAAAAAATAATTCAATTTTCTACAAACGCTAATGGAAATTAGTGTTGAAGGCGAAGATAGCAAATGCATCGATGGATGTAAGAGCCGAAGAAGGGAGAATGGCTGGAAACTTTAAGAATATTGCTCAGACAGATCCAATCTCTACTCATGACCGGATTTGTGATAGTAGTGATAATGATCGTCGTTGCTCTGTCTTTCTCTTCTATGCTTCAAGCACCATAGACAGCTTTGTGATAATGATTGTTGTTAGCTAGAAGAAATGCTTCGACATGATCGAATGTTGTGGACATCCATGGAAACGTATCTAGCATAAGAAAAATCTGTGGCACCAGTGGCACTGTGCGACCAGATCTGTAGCACTTACAACATTGATCGTCGTCGGTTCATGTGCGGTTGCCTGCTTAGAATAGGTGCAATTTGAGTTGTAAGCGAATAAACCAGTGAGAAAAATGTGAAATGAAATAACTATGAGTGCGATATATATGAGGTTAAAACCAAATATAGGGCTTGAAAACAGCAGCACAAATTAGGATTGGCAAAGAATGGAAGATGTCTTGGATCAACATAGATGGACGAAGATATTGAACAAAGTTGTAAATATTGGTTGTAGTTAGTGTTATTCAGGCATATCGATCAAAGTTTTATATTATGTAGTACTTCGAAAGAAGTAGGTTCTTCTTACGAGTATTATTAATTCTACGTAGTATCAGTGATACAAACATATTTAATTTGTTGTAATTAGTTTATTTATTATTTAACATAAATATGTCGGTGCATAATGATAATATTTTGTATTGTTGAACGACATATTCATGATTATATCGACTTTTATGCTAAAATACAACATGAATAGGTACATATCGTGTCATTAAGAAAAAAGCAATTATTCTCGATTATTTCATGTAATAGTTGATATGACGATCAAATTGAGTTTTTAATACAATTATAATCTATATATTTTGAATATATGTTTTAATTAGTGTTATTCGAACATATTCATCAAATCTATGAATGATGTGGTACTTCGAAAGAAGTAGGTCCTTCTTACAAGTATTGTTAATTCTACGTAGTATCGGTGATTCGAACATATTTAATGTGTTGTAATCAATATATTCATTACTTAACATAAAAACATTGATGCATAATAATAATATTTTGCATTATTTAGTCTTAAATTCACGATTACATAGACTTTTATGCTCATATACATCAAAATATTAGTGTTTCCACTAGTGTCCATATTGTTCTACGGTACACACTTTTTTAGGGTATACAATGTTTTAAGGTACATTGAACAAGAAAGTCACGAAAAGACACGAGTGCACCTTAGAAACCGAATGTCCGTGTCATCGTGTTAATTCATGCCCAACCGTATCCTTTCGTGTCTCGTCTCCTGTCGATGTCCAACCGTGTCCATTCATGTCCTGTTGGTGTCCAATCGTGTCTATTTGTGTCATGTCGGTGCTCAACTCTAATTATTCGTGTCCTATAGGTGCCCAACTGTGTCATGTTGGTGCCCAATTGTGTTCATTCGTGTCCTGTCAATGCCCAACCATAATCATCAGTGTCATGTTGGTGTCCAACAGTAGGAATCCGTGTACCGAGTCCATCTGTGTCACTGCTATCTTCCTTCTCAATCTTAAATCATGTCGTCTCCTCACTCTCTCTATAAATACTCTCACTAGTCTATTCCCTCTCAACCTAATTCGCACAGCCGCTTCACTTTATAAATATTCCCACTACTCATTTTCCACTCAACCCTAAAACAAATTAAATAATGTTGTGAAAGTCCATGAAGAATGTCACATCTCAAATTCAGAGAGAAGTGAACAATGACAAGGATTTAGAATATAAGGAACATATCTATAACCTTTTTACACATGCTATGAGAAACAAGCTGGAAATCTCAGACTAAGTGCATGCACGTCTATTGTGGCCTATATACCCTTGCAGCGTTAACATACTTTGCAACGTGATGATGATCTCTCCACGATTGATTGAACTCTGCTCATTCTAGGTCGTCCCATTTGACTTGTGGTTATTGGAGAAAGAATGATGGATGTCGAGATCGAGTTTGGCACTGCCACAAAATATGAAGTGGTACGGATGCAATGTTAGAAAAATAAATTTCCAGTAAAGCATATTATTTGTAATATCGACCTACATAATCAGTGACTTGTAGACCTGCATGCTTAGTAAAAAAACGAACGACATAGAGAATAACAAAAATATTACAAAAAATATCATAACACGATTAGAGTTACAAGTAAAATATCTTATAGCGGCACAAACATTGTGGTAATAAGGAAAAACTCATTAGTTCCTGTTAGGGTTTGTATACTGAAAAGCATGATTTGAGTTGGTTTGTATAGAAAGTCTTATTTCCCACGTATTGAGAATAAGTTAATCACATGATTTGTGTTTTGTGGTTATGGATGCTTATTTCTAAGCATATAATCATAAACTGAGCAAATAAATCTTCCTTCTACATTGTAGACTAAATGGTAGATCCACGATTATAGAAGATCTTTCAGTGGGTTACTTGTAGAAGAAAATCAAGTTTACAACCTAGATAGGCATGGACAATCTATCATGAAAGGTTGCAGTGTTGATCCGAAGTTCGCACGCTTATCTTGGCCAACTGATAACACTAGCGTGGACCTGCGTGGTATAGCACTGAAAATGATTAAAGTGAGATACGTACTTCGATGATGTGTAAATGAAGTACAAGATATCAGTGATTATTTATTTCTTAATCTATATATGTAACATTGAGCATACGATGTTAATTATACACTACTTTGACTTATCAATGGGTGCGGGTTTTTCGTAACCTAAGTAATTTCTGATATTTTGGGCAGTGGTTATTAATGTCTAGCGGTGATAGTATTGCTAGTATATGGAATCGTGTCTCGGGAGAATCCGAGTTGATGATATCCCTATAAGGTGTTCGAGAAATAAATTTATTATACGAAATCCGGCCGGTTGGAATTTATTCCGGTATAATAAATAATATTGTTGGACTAGACCACTCTTGGTAAAAGAGATTAATTAATTGAAGTTATCAACAAGCCTAAATTAATTAATGGATATTGATAATCTTAAACACGAGAAATAAATGAATAAAAAAGAAGTCATTTCGCAATATGGATGAGGACAGGTTGTGCAATATTAATTCTATAATAAAGTGAATTAATATTAATGGACTTAATTATGTTGGGCTCAACTTAATAGAATTTAGCTCATTGTTAGGCTGAGTCCTAATCCTCATTAGAATCCCTGACCTAACCCAACAACCCCTATATATAGGGGCGAGGCATGAAATTGAGACAAGCTTTTTGATGAGGAAAACGTTTTTCCTCTTGGTTAATCAGTTATATCGATTTCGTTCTCCACCCTCTTGGTCAATTTATGTTCGAGAAGGAACCGACGTCAAAAGGAATTCTCGCAAACAAATTCTGGTAGATAACAATTTCTAACAGTTTTTGGATAACTAACATAATTTCCTCTACAAGATTCCTAGATGTCCACACGAAGCTCTCCCGAAAACAAAAAAATCTTATTAGACATCTCAGAAGCAAAGAAGATTGTTTCAAGGGTCAAACAGGGATTCGAAGTTTGTTGAAATGATTTATATTTGGTGGACGAATTGGATTGGTAGAGTGACGGGAGTTGCAAGCTCTCGTCTTAAAACAATCAATATGAAAACTCTGCAAACAAGGTTAATATTCGAATTCTAGGAGCATGTCTAAAGTCTCGAATTTATCTATTTTTGTTACATGTCTATATGCGTTCTACGATAGATTGTATGAATTGCATGTGTTTAATTCCAATTATCATCCTATTAGATCCTTGGCATTTTTGGGAATTCCTTTATTGAAATAGCAATTTCCATCAGTTCCCATCTTTGGAAACAACAACAAACACAATTCATTTGTTTGTGCCCTTCATTCTGGACAGTGCCCAACTTAAACAGGCAACCATCTCCGTGTTTGCAGATGAAGGTCAAGCGCGACTTGGTCGATCGATCTACCGAGTAATCTACTTGGTTCAACATGTGATACATTCTCACCACAATTGTCAACTCATCTTTCGAATTACATATCGAATTCACCACCAGAATGATGCTCTGGTGAGAAATTACACTACCTGATAATCACATACACCGTCGGTTTATCATTTTTCTCCGGGAACAACCGAATTTTTTCTATCGGACTTCAACAAGACACTTATTATTCTACAGTCACCTGTGTTGGTTTTCATCATGTAGAAAAGCTTATACTCGCATCTATCATAGCTTGGTATTTTCTCCTGAATCTCTTTGATAAGATTGCTACGAGATATATGATCCACAAGAATGTATCCAATAATCTCGTCGCCATCTATATACTCGATTATCTCCCAATGACCACCATAATGTACACAGATTGACATGGACAGACACAACCATATCGTGTGCACTATTATATGGATGGACACAGATGGATATGAATGAACATGGATAGATTCTCTCCCTAAAAGTCATGTCACAAATATACATAAATATACTATTCTGGAAATTATAAATCAAATATATAATATTTTACGATTAAAAAAATTAAACTGTGTTGTTAAGAACCTCCACCGTATTCAACCGTGACATCAAGAACATGCATTAATTTTCAGAAACTTGCATACCGTTATTTTCCCTCATAATGTACAACTTTTGGTGTAATTCCCTTGAGGTTTCTTCAACCGTGTCATGTGTCAAAAATTCAAAGTCATTATATTTTGTTATAAAAAGTAATTTTCTTTTATTTGTTTGATATTTTACATGTCAATTATGTTAACTACATCTCTTTCATTTTTGAAAGCGATAAATGCAAAAAATAAATGCATGGTTCAGTTGTTTAGAGTTTAAAATTTTGAAGGTGATATTATGAATGTGCATGGCAACCGAAAAAAAAATGAATTCTTTTTAATAAGGTTTAGTTACCATTGTGAGCCGAAAAAAGAAAATGAAAAAATCCTTTAAAATATGTGTTATTCGAAAAAAAAAGTATAAAAAAATTGTTTAACATTATTGAAAAATTAAATGGTACTTTATACAATTACCCATTAAAATGGCTATCAAAATCATACTTTTATAATTGTAATTAAATTTTTTTTTTATCATTTTAGCTATATGTATTTTTTTCCACTGTGGATTGGCTTTCTAAGTTACTACAATTTTCTTTAGGGTCTGTTTGGTAAAATGAATTTGGAATTGATTTGGAATTACAATTATATGGAATTGAATTTGAATTATGGTATTCTAATTCAATTTCAAATCTTTTATTTGGTAAGTCAAAAATTAAACAAGTTTTGGAATTGACTTTTGATTGAATAATTTTTTTATTTATATACATTATGTAATTCTATATTATTGTTTTATATATTTTGAGTTGTGTGTGCAAGTGTATGTGTTCTCTGTGTGTGTATGTGTTGTGTGTCGTGTGTGTTTGTTATGTGTGTTGTGTGTCTGTGCAGTGTGTGTATTGTGTGTGCGACGTTGTTGTGTGAGATGTGTATTTGTTGTGTGTGTAATTTTGTGTGCCGTGTGTACTGCGTGTGTTGTTGTGTGTGCAGTGTGTATGTGTATTGTGTGTGCGATTTTGTCGTGTGTGATGTGTGTTTGTTATGTGTGTGTGTAGTGTGTGCAATGTGTGTGTGCGCGCAGTATGTGTATTCGTATCGTGTGTGTAGTGTGTGTATTATGTGAAGTGTGTGAAGTATGTGTATTGTGTTTGTGTGTTTGTGTGCAGCGTGTGTAGTGTGTATGGATTTGGAATTGAAAGCTCCAATTCAAAGTCCAAACCTCCAATTCCGTGACACCAAACGCACCCTTAGAAAATTGTGAAGAATTCCTCGAAAAGGTAATTGTGAACGAATTCATTGCTCAGATTGTCATGGGAAAGATCCTGGATTAATGGTGTTCCGGACAAATAATAAGATTGTGTGTATCGTAATCTGTCTCCAGAATGACGAATTGCTCGAAACTAGGTGGTATTGTGGGAAATCATATGGGAATTCTTAAGTCAAAGTCTTCCTTTCAAATTAGACTTGTTTATTGAGATGCTAATTATGTAGTCATTTTATTGGGTTGCTATGCTAATAACTAAAAAATGAAATCATTATTATATATTTTGTAAAAATGGGGGTAAATACACTTTTACTATGAATTTTATGATATTAAACAGAACATGAGACCAAACCCCCGCTAATTATCAATTCCAAGTATAGTAACAATTTAATTATAAAAAAAATGTGAGACAAAGAAAATTGTAGAACTTGGGAATATTTCCAAAAGTTAGTAATCAACAGATTCAACACGGTTAGAAAACCAAAGTGTTTGATTCTGTACCTTCGAGAAAATTTGTCAAAAAGAAAAAAACAAATGAAAAGGCAGAGAGAGAGAGAGAGCGAATTTAATTAGCTTGAGGATGTTCGTGCACGTGCTGCATTTTCTGTAGTTTTAATTGCTAGCAATGGTCTAAATGGACAGTGAAGTCAGTTTGCTGACGTCCCGTATGACGTAGTGTAGATAGCGACAAATCTTTACCTTATTTAAACAAAATCGTTACAATTACAACTAGGTTTTGAAATTTGAGGTACATATATTAGATTATTAGTAATTAATTAATTAATTGATGGTTTCAGATAGACAATCGAAGGGAATTTTAGTGGGTCACATGATCAAATAAACTGGATTTGATTCGTGTGACGTCATCGTTTCAAATTCAGTGACATCATGTCGTAATGTAAACGGAATATGCAGCCTAGCTCTTAATATATCTTATTTGGAGAAAAATATACCTAATTATGAACTATGGGAATGATAGGGTTATTAAATATTTCTTTTCAAATAATGGTGGATATTAATCAGCATAAAGGCATAAAAAGAAAAGTGTTCAAAGACTTAACCTGCTGCCACTTGCTGAGACTGATTAATTAACAAATTTGGCGGTTTTTGTCAGATTTAGGAGCAATTATTAATTTTTAGGGTCAACAAAGTTATCGCGTAAATAGTTGGTGCACTGCTGATTCACCAGCCGGTCAGACGGTTGCTATTCGCAAATTATTACTAGCTAGCTACACCTGCTTGATTATAATAATAATAAAAAAAATAATAAGTAGTAAATATTATGTTAATTTTGGATTTCTACTAATATACACGGTTATTTATTCAATTGAGCATAACATAGATTTGTCGTTGTTGGAAATTAGGATATGTTAAAATGAGTTGTTCCTTCTAGAAATAAGAGCTGTTCCTCACTTTGACCCTTTTTAGATTAAACATTCAGTTTTTTAAAAATCAAATGAAATAGGGTCACTCTACATTTCAAGTAGATGGTAATATTATATTTATTTACTCAAATCAGCGGTGAGTGAAAATAATTAATGGAAACAAAACACTTGAAAGTGGAATTGTATTAAAAATTATGGATATACATCAAAGTATATAAATCTGATCACACCTTGGTTGATTAGCTCTTTATATCTATATACATACATATATATATATATATATATATATATATAAAAGTTATTACAAAGTTTCCTATAATAATTATGTGGACAAGTGATTGGCATGTAACTATGTAAGGCTACAAATACACGCGCGCGCGCGCCGACAAATGGTCTTGGGCCTAGCCTTAGCCCAACCTAGGCTCGACGTATGGAGTTTTTGGACCACCAAAATTTTAAGGCACAATTATCGGAGACTCATTGGTCATGTTTGTTCGTGCGCATGGAGGTTGGTTCGAAATCAGCTCTAGAGTAGTGACTTGGGTTTCAGTCTTGTAGATTGCATTTTGAAGAGGTTGACATGAGCCGGGTTGCACATGCAGCTCAATGCCTGCAACCATATGGTAGCCAACTAGTTCCAGCTAGCTTTTCTACACTTGAAAATCCTACATATATGATTTTTTTTTGCATCCATAGAATCAGGAGCGGAGCTAGTAAAAGTCCAGAAAGGGCAAAATGCCCCTCTCCCTCGAATTTCAAAATTCAATAGAAAATTTCTATAATTTATTTTATTTATTATTAATTGCTACTAGTTATCCATTCTAATTTATTTTATGAAAAACTCGAATACTCTTAGGAGAAAATTTGTCTCCTATACAATTTCCTAAACTCCGTCCCTGCCTAGAATGACAATCAGATCCTCTCAAATTTGTGGTGCTACTATTATTTTTTCCCCTTTTTTTGTGCAAGAGATATTCTCAATGCCATTTAATTAATTACTATTTAGTTCGGACCTCTCGACATTAAACTACAGAGTGAGATCTCATTGCCTCTGTTCAATCTCCAATTCTCTCCTATCTCCCAAATTCATAAGAAATAATTCGTTTCAGCCAATATATGTGTGCTTGGTAACGCCCTAAGTATACCTATTGCAATTTTACATAAAGTATCTCTACCAAAAAAATATACTTGTAAGACAACTATATATGCTCTTCTTGGTGATAGCTAGTATATAGTTGAATTAGAACTTTCAATTTCAACCTCACATTTTTAATACTTTCGAATTTATATCTGAAAAGTGAACAGTGTGACTACTAGAAATATTCCTAACTATGAAATCATAATTATTTAATATATTTAGTCACAAATTGAAGTGGATAGGCGACTTATATCTAGGGATGGGTCGGTACGGTATACCGTATACTATACCGAAAATGCCAGTATGAGTAAATACTATACTGTTACCTTATCGAATTTTTCAGTATACTGAATTCTGGTATATACCGAAATTTCGGTATGGAGAATTTTCAATACCGTTACAGTACCATGTTTTCGGTATGTCGTACCGAAATCCGGTATACTGTGAGTTACGACATACTGAATTTCGGTACGACATACCATCATACCAAAATATCGTTCCATACCGAATTGTACAATATTATAAATAATTTTTATATTATAAATATTTATTAATACTATAAATATATATATATTCGGTATGGTAAAAGAATACGGTATATACCGTATTATCGATTTTATCATTTACCGTACTTTTTGGTATATACCATAAAATACTGTACATACCAAATTTTTGATATACCGCGGTATACTAAATTAACGGTATATAAATTTCGATATTTGTGATATTTTTTCGATACGATAAGTCTGGTATGTCGGTATTTCGATATTTTTTCCCACCAGTACTTATATCATTATATTTATCTGAATTGGTATGCGTGCATGTAAAAGACATAAGAAAATTAAATTTAGAAATATGGACAAACAAATTATGCATGTAAATCCCCTGTTTTTTGTGTTCTGGAAGATATCTGCATGTCCATCCTTTATTATTATTATTTTTTTGGAAAACGTTGAAGCTCTACGATCAACTCAAAATCAATACATTTATTTTCGCAAGTTACAAAAAACTCAAATATTATAATATTAAGTAATTTATTCTATAATATAGCATCTCTCTCTCTCACACACACACATACATAAAAATTAAGACAAGCTTATGAAGCCACGAGAACCGGAGGAGAGCGCCTCCTTCCGCCGCCCTTAAGCGGGGAGGGCTTCGGCGGCGAATGCCTCGGCGGGTGCAGTCTGGGAGGAAGCGGCCGTGGCGGAAATGGGAAAGGAAACGGCGGCAGCGGTTCCATAGACACAGAAGCTAGGAAAGCCGCATCTGTGATTGCATCTTCCGCTGTTGAAAGGGATTACATTTGTATCAACGTATATCCCGCCGCAGCATTGGCGAGTGAAACGGCACCTGATCCCGCACAGCCCGCAGTTGTTCACGTCGGACCTCACGTCCACGCAGCTGTTCTGGCAACAGCGCCACCGTATCCTTGGGAGTCAACGTCGCAGATCCACGGCCGCCGCCGGCAACCGAAGAGTCTGTGGTTCTTGATTCTTGTCAGCCATGGCGCGTAGGTGGTGGTGGAGTTTCTGCCGTTTTCTTTAAGGGTAGTTTGTAGTAGGTTTTTGCCTTGTGCAGTTGAAGCAAGTAGAAGAAGAGGCAATAGATAGCATAGGATTAGTAGAACAGTGATTTTGAGTGAAAATTTTCATATTTTGGTGTGTAATTGTGAATCTCTATTTTTGCTTTGTGGGCGTTCTGGAATTCGGTGAGCTATATATAGCGAGAGAATTGGTGAGACTAAAGGGTTTTTATTGTTAATTATGAAAAATGTAAATATTATAAATATACAACAAAATGCTATACAATTAAATAATAAAATCCACAAACATTGCTGCTGTCGATATTTCATGTATCCATATAAAAAATTTTATATGAAGTGTTTGTGTTAGTGATGTACGAAATGGTATATTTTAAGTAACAGTGGATAGTTTTCACACATTATAGTTGACTGCTTTGGACGAATCTCTATTTCTACAATTACGTCAACTGAGAGCATTTTGACCTTAATTTTTTTTGTGATTGAGAAGCTTTGTTGCATGAATTTTGCTTTTTTCACACATTTGATTAAAAATTATATTTATTTCATCTCTTATTTTTTAATAATTTATTATTTCATATATTTATTATATATTCTAATTAAATTGAATATGCGATTAAATTAAAAATATGAATTTTATTAAAATAAGGAAATTACATATAATTCAAATTCTAATATTGCATATAATTTGCAATTGTGTATATTTATATATCCTAACTAAATAAATTCATTAAATTTGTAAACTCAATTAAATTCATATGAGAATTAAATTCAATTAAAATTTTAAATTCAATTAACTTCATTAAAATTTATCAATTCATATGCTGGTAAAAATCTAAATATATCATTTAAAAAAGTAAAAAAAAAAAAAGAAGACAAAAGACGCAAAAAATGAAATAAAAAATAAATGAAAAAACCAATAAAAAACAAAGAAAAAGGCGAAAATAAATGAAAAAAAAGCAAAGAAAAGAAAAGGCTTAAATATAAAAGAGGTGGTGCTGCCCAGCACCTTCTGTTTCCAAAGCGCCTTCTTTTGCTAGGCTAGGCTGTAATTTTGTAATTAAAACAACACAATTAATTATATACGAACCGAAAAAATCTACCAAGCGATGGACCATAGAGCATGTCTTGCAGGTGTTTTTAGAATGCTTGTCACAATTATTGTTTTAGATGCCATAATATATTGAGAATTCGAGACACCGAAATACTACATATAAAAAGATAGAGAGATTAGTTAAATGTTATTTTAAAAAAAAAACTGAGATTACAAATTCGTTATAAAAAATAAGAAAAAAATAAGAATAACTTGAATTTTTAAATGTATCATAATTCGGTTCGATTTGAATTTGACTTAACAAGTTTGAAATTTTAGTTTAGTGGGTGTTCAATGCCTTCGACTGTTAATTGATTGGGTACCCTTTGGGTCACAGATATTAGGTTGATTTTTATTTCAACTCTTTCCCACTTGTACTTTTTAAAATATATATATATATATATATATAAAGGGGTATAATATAGTTTATATTTAAAATTTAGGTAATATTTGTGGAAGGTGTTCTGCCCTGAAATGTTGGAGAGGATATGTGAAGCTAGCAAACATTTGAATAGCTTCATTATTTTATAATTATCAGTTGATTATATTTGTTGACTGTGGTCTGCACTATGATAGAACCTAAGTGAAACATTTTTTACAAAAAGCCCCTTCAATTTCATGAATTAGATAAAGTACAAGGCAACTAAATATAGATTTATTACCACTTAGTGCCTACTGGTGTTGAGAAAATTGCTACAAATAGATTAATAATTCAGTAGAGAATCATGATTCTGGAAATTTTATGAAAATTTGATAAGACTCGTACATTGAATTCAGCATAGCAAGGTTCTATTCATTGGAAAACTGCATCTTCAAGAACTCTATCTCCATCTCCAAATCAAACCTCTTCTTCTTCTGATTCTCCACCTCCATCCTCAGATTCACAATCTCCTGCATCAGCTGTTCCTCCCTTGTCGCTTCCACCGGTTCTTCGCCTCCGAGGAATGCAATAATCTGCCCCACCCTCTGCCTCTGATCATCCAAACTATCCCTCAAAGCCAGCATTGTCTGCAAGACTGCCGCCGCTGCACCACCACCATTGCCACCTCCGCCGCCTCTTGCATCACCGCTCTCATTCCCCCCATCGCCCTCCTCTTCGATTACAGCTTGTCTAGCAGCCGCATCATCAGCTGGATAAACAGGATCCAATTCGAACCCTTCCTCGTTGAAGTTCCACCCACTAATCCTCCTGTGCTTCACAATTTGCCCAGAGGCAGCATCAGCCTCATCATCGTCGTCATCTTCACTGCTTCTGCTCAACGACCCGAGACGATGAATCTCCGCCCCCTTGAACCTCTGCTCAACTGCAGGAACTCCATGCAGAACATTCTTGATCAAGAAATCAGGTCCCTTGCAATTCTTAAAAAACGAGTGCTTCAACAATTTCTCCGCAGTTGGCCTCTTCGAGGGGTCGTGATCAAGGCACAAACCAACCATATTCTTGAAAGACTTTGAAAATCTCTTACTCATGCTGGCCTTCGTCTTGTCATAGTGATCAGAGAAACGGAATTTTTTGGTGATTTTCATCATCATCGATTTGGAAGGAGGGAGATGAGACAGAGGAGGCCTTCCATGGGCTAATTCCAACGCAGTAATACCAAAGGACCATATGTCAGCCTTGACACCGTACCCTGTGTGTGAATGTATCACCTCCGGCGCCATCCAATACGGTGTTCCGGTGACATCGGTAAGCATCCTTGACATTGAAGATGAGGATCCAGCCCAACCACACGACAGACTCGACTCGTAAACTGAAGCTGAGACACCAAAATCAGCAAGCTTCACCGTACCGTCGGAGTCTATAAGTATGTTACCGGCCTTGATATCTCTGTGGAGATGGCCCTGGTCGTGAAGATAGGATAGAGCACTCAAGATTTCCTTGAGAACTGCCGCGATGCATGGCTCCGGTAGGCCGTCTGGATATGACGAAGCAATGATCGACTGCAGAGAGCCACCGGACATGAAGGGCATGACCACCCAAAGAGAGCTTTTCACGGTGAAGGAGCAGTGGGCTCGGAGGATGTTAGGGTGGCACAGAAGCGTCATGATCTTGGCTTCACGTCTCACATTTTCAAAATCCGTCTTCGACTTCTCAAGATCGATGGCTTTGATCGCTACCACAGAGGATTCCATCGGAATGCAGATGGCCTTATACACAATAGCGCTCATTCCTCTGCCGATTTCATCAAGAATCTTGTAGCAGTTTGAGTCGAGAGGATAGTGATCGCCACCGCTCATCGCCTTTCTGGGAGAATCTTGTTCTCTCCCTTCGTAAGCCATGAAAGACCGGCTTCCCAAATGGTTTCTTGTAGAGAGAGAAACTAAGAAATTTAAAGGTGATTGCTGCGTGTGCAAGAGGTTTCTATATTGTAACATGAGAGGTGGAAAATGAAAAGCAGATAAAGCAGATTTCTTGTGAAACGGAGATTCATGCAGCGGTGAAAAGTGAAAGGATTCATGTGATTTCAACTACTTCATTAGATGTGAAACAAAATAAGGGATTCAGGATATCAAGAACATATTTATCTAGCAGATCTATTCATCTAGAGATGAATATATACATTACCAGAGAAGCTAATCTAACTAGACTTGAATATATGTACATTAGCATAAAAGCTTCACCTGCTCAAAGCATTCAACATAGTGACCCTTGCGCTTTCTTCTGCTGCAACATGAACTCGTGACATCTCTCCGCTTTTCGCCTCATCTCAGCGAGCATCTCCTCCGTCTCAGCAATGATTCGTTGAGGCTCATATACCGCCAAAAAATCCAGCCATTCGCCCAACGTCATCTTCTCCAAATCCGCCACCATCTTGCCCTTACCAGCCACAACTGAACTAGTAGTGGCTCCAGCAGCAATATCTTCTTCTGTTCTAAAGTTTTTCAGCTCATCAGCTCCAATTTCTGATCTTTCATTCCCTTCTTCGCACTCCGGATTTGGTTCTTCCTTCTCTGTTTCTTCACATATAGTCTCCACAAACAGCTTCTTCATGCCCCTTCCTCCACCTCTCGTCGCCTTTTTGCCCTCGATTAGACTCAAATCGACTACAATTTCTTCCACATTGTCTTCCTTTTTTGAACTCCTCGTCCTCCTAGTCCTTATGCCTCTCGATCCTTTGATTCCACTTGGCCCCAAATCTTTATCATTTTCAACATTCAAATCCTTGGCTAAATTCTCATTTCTCGCCGAATTTCTAGTCCTCCTAGTGCTTACGCCTCTCGATCCTTTGATTCCACTTGGCCCCATATGTTTATCCTCTTCATCATTCAAACCCTTGGCCAAATTCTCATTTCTCTCCGAATTTCTTGTCCTCCTCGTGTTCGCATCCCTCCCCTGATTCGCCTCAACTTCGGTTTTTTCCTCGCCAACATTATTCTGTAACCCTAGCTCGGCAAACTCGTCAATTACCCCCAAATCGACGACCTGCTCCCTCACGCGCCGCCGCGCGTTCCTCCTCACCCCAGAACCGAGTTCATTATCCGGCCTGCTAAGGATTTCCACCCTAATCGACGTTTGCTCACCGATTTTGATAACGTCGCCTTGGGACAGAGCGGCCGTTTCGAATGGCTCGAGCTGCGCGCCGTTCAGAATGCTACCGTTCGAGGAATCGAGGTCGGAGACGGTCCAGCGCCGGTCTTCCAGCTCCGCCGCTTCTTCAGCTTGGATGAGCAGGTGGTTGGAGGAGATTCCGGCGTCCTTGATAGCTAGCGTGTTGCCGCGGACAAGGCGGCCGATCTTGACCGCGGTTCCCGGCCCGAACACTCTTGTGTTTCCCGATAAAGGTTCCTTTTCTATGATTAGCTTCAGCAGCGGTCCCTGGTCTCCTCCGGCGGCGGCGGAGGCCGCGGCGGACCTTCTCGGAGGCATTCTTTCGGGTTTTGTTTGAATTTTCGGGTATGGTTAGTGATTTAGGGGAGAATAGAGGGAAGGTCGTCCCTTAAAAATAGTCCATTTTTATTATTATATTATTTTTATAAAAATTAGTTAATTTTCATTTATAAATATGATCTCAAAATATGTTAGTATCAATATATTTTTTTATTTTTTTATCACATAATCAATCACTTTCTCTATTAAAATGTATATTTTAATTATTATAAACACTATTTATGTAGGATCATTTTTTTTCTCAGGGGGTTTGATAGTCATGTTATGATAATTTAGGATAGCTAAATTATGTTCATATTTGAGATAAAATTTGGGTTAAAGATAAAGATAAAGATAAAGATTTTAGTATATTGTTTGTAAATAAGATAGAAAGTATAATAAAAATAAATAGAGTGTTCGGTAGAAAGATTATATTATAGATAAGGTATGTAATGACTTTTTTACCCTTTTTAATTATAAATATTATTTACTTTTAATAATCTGCCATTAATTAATTAATTATAATATATAATTAATCTGTAATTAATTAATTATGATAAATTAATTTGTTATTAATTAATCATGC
>JAYDZE010190993.1:0-40053 GCA_034509125.1 Monilaria moniliformis | reverse complement strand
TAGAACTTGAATATATATATATATATATATATTGTGTTCTATTATATATTTGATTGCTTTTGGGTGATATTTCTGTTTATTTGTGTAGGTGCAACCTGCAAGTGGCACTCCATCAGCACAAACAGTTGCAGCTGCTTCAACACATCCATCTACTCTTGCACCGTGAGTTGATCTTGGTCCCCCAGTTTTGGCTACATGAGTAATTTCTTCTCTTATAATTTATTTTCTTGCATTTGTAGTCAACAATCAAATTCTGAATCTGCTCCAGCAGCTGCTTCTGCTCCTGCTCCTAACCCTGCTTCGTGAGTACATCCAATCCGTTCATTACATGCAATATTGACTTTTCAGGTTGTTTTGATTGCCCTCAATATTTATGAGATTGCTTGTATGTTCAATCAGCTCAGTAGACATCTATGATCAAGCGGCATCAAATCTTGTAGCTGGAACTAACTTGGAGGGTATTGTTCAGCAGATACTAGATATGGGTGGAGGAAGCTGGGACCAGGATACTGTTATCCGTGCATTACGGGCTGCATATAATAATCCAGAGCGAGCTGTTGAATACCTCTATTCTGTGTGTCTCTTCCTGATAATCTTGGATTTCTCTACTAACTTTTGATTTGCTCTTTCGCACTTCCATTGAATTAAGAATTGAAAACTTATTATTAAAAAAGTGGGAAAATAAATTCTAGTTATTGGATACAGCTAACTCTCTTTACTCACGCACTCATTTAATGGAGTCATTGTGATAACCCAATAATCCTATCTCAGGGTATTCCAGAGCAAGCAGAAGTTGCTCCTGTTGCTCAACCTCCTTCTGGTTCCCAGCCTGTGGCCACTTCAATTCATGATACACAGCCAGCTGTACCTTCCGGTGGACCGAATGCTAATCCTTTAGATCTTTTCCCACAGGTACAAATACAACTTGAATAAAAAAATCTTTTTTTAAAAAATATATTAATTGACAACTTTGATTTTTTCTCTGGGGCTAGGGTCTCCCAACAATGGGCTCAAATGCAGATGCTGGCAGCTTGGATTTTCTTCGCAATAGTCAACAGGTTTGAGACATTGTTTCTATTAGTTGCCATGTTTGTTTGGTATGGATTCCATGTGACTAATTCCTCCCCCTCTCAGTTCCAAGCCCTGCGAGCTGTAGTGCAAGCCAATCCTCAAATCTTGCAGGTACTTATTTGATTATTTAATTAGTTTCTGCAACTTTAAGGTGTCACTGCAAATATTTTCTTGAGAATGTTTCATGCTGTCTGTAGCCTATGCTTCAAGAGCTGGGAAAGCAAAACCCTCAGCTGGTTCGGTTGATTCAAGAACATCAGGCTGACTTCCTACGGCTAATAAATGAACCTGTTGAGGAGGGGGAAGGGTGAGAAGTTGGATATTCACTTATCATATTCTGTCTCTTTAATTTCCGTCTAGAAATACGTTTTGACCGTCGAGTTTTGTGATGTCTGTAGGAACATATTAGGGCAACTTGCTGAAGCAATGCCGCAGGCTGTAACTTTTACTCCAGAAGAGGATGAAGCAATTGAACGTGTAAGTTCTTCCATCCCTAAATAGCTGATTTTTGTGTTTCATCATCTCACCACTCAGTTAAGGCCTTCACATGTATAGTTGATCTCTCGTTATTATTACTGATACATCAATCTCCATACCTAGTTCAATACACAGTCAAGTCTAACTTAAGTTTTTTATGCTGGTTTGTTGGCTTGTAGCTCAAGGCAATGGGTTTTGATCATGCATTGGTAGTGGATGTATTCTTTGCATGCAACAAGAATGAGGAGCTTGCGGCCAACTACCTATTAGATCACATGCACGAGTTTGATGAGTGAAATTTTGTTGATTTCTTCTTATGTACAATGAGGTTTTTCTTCTTGCTCGGTATTAATATATTCCCAGAGGGCCTTCCATAAGTTATATTTTTGCCTTTTACTGGCTAATGAACATTTGGACTTCGCCATTCATTTCTAGTGACTGAAGCAATTTTATCTTCTCGTATCGAATTCAACTGTCAGATTGCTGAAAAATGAGAAATCACCATGATTATTTGTCAACTGAGTTATCTGTGCTGTGATAGTATAAATTAATATTTTTTGCAATACTAAAAATGTTGTTTAAATGGTACTTCTTTTGTTCACAAAAAATTTGCTACAATATTTTTTATTTGGGTCCTATCTATGAAAAAATTGTCACTTTCTATTTATAATAATATCAATATAACTCACATCACTCACTAAACATTTAAAGTGGAACTCTTTTATTAAAATCCATACTCTTCACAATGTAGCAAATATTTTGCGGAACGCAGCTCTAAATTAAATTCACAATTTGCAAATGTAAAGATTAGAAATCTCAAGGCTTTTGATTCCAAGTAAAACAGAGATTTCGACGACAGTGGAGCTCTTAGGTAAAACTTCACCTAGCATCTGGCAAACACAAAAGAGAGATAAGGCCATTCATTACAAACAAAGAATTAAGACGCTAAACATCCAATTTGTGGTTTCAACTCTGCGCTTGATTTTCTTCACAAAAAAGGTATATCCTCTCACGCTAGTACAAATGAATAAACCAGAATTGTTTTGTAATGGGATCGCGGGCACTAATTAACCTGTTCAAAACTAGTCCCTCCAAGAAAAACAGGATAATAGCTTGATGTAATGCAGCCGTATGACTGCGGATGGTACCCAGTTGGCTGGCAAACGATTACGAATTCATCAAGCAATGCAACCTTAGCTAGCTACCAGAAAATGTTAGTCCTCAACCACTCCCATGGCCTACTTATGTAAAGCTACTCTCTTGCCAACATGGTGCTGCCGTTTTCTGAATCATCAGTAGGAGGCGAACTGGACTGCTCATATAGATTACTCGTTTTCTCATGATGTCCTGAATTAGAGCCCTCTACTGTAGATGTCTCTTCAGGATCATTGGTTGAGACCACTGAGATGTTTTGGTCGATGTTATTGGTCTCTTCAAGAGGATGCTCAATAGATGACCCAGCATTCTCTGCTGATAATTCTGTTGGTTGACTGCCTTGCTCTAAGGTGTGAGAAGTCCCTACATGATGCTCATCAGACAGATTATCGTATGAGTCTGTGCTATCTGTACATTGAACGTCCAAAACAGTTTGATTGTCTTCGTTGTTGGGTACTTTCGCTGAAGGTTCGGTATGTTGATCCTCAATTTGCTCGGACTGAATATTTGGCAGCTCTTCATCTGCACCTGGAAACACCTTAGTAGACTGCTTATGATCGCTAGAACCATCTTGAGGTCTCTGGCTATCTTCTATCTGATCAGTAATATCTGCTATATAAGATGTACTTGCAGCTTCACCAAACTCATGATCTTCAGCATTAGAGCTCTCTTTAATGTTAGGAGAGTAACCCTGGTCATCACTGTTTTTTCCACTGTTATTGCCTGAGTTGGATGGGGACCTTTCCAGAGCTGGAGCAGTTTCATTGCCTGAGATGGATGGAGACCTTTCCAGAGCTGGAGCAGTTTCATTGCCTGAAGCTGGAAAAGACTGGAATGTATCCCAATCATCTTCCTCATCTTCGTCTTCCACACTACTGTTATTAGACTCCTCTGGGAGGGCTGCTAATGACACAGAATTCTTCATTTCGATTTGCTCAGTCTGTGAAGGTAACTTTATCACTAAGGGTGGTCCAGTGGATGTCATGGGTTGTGGGCTCTTATCTTGGATGACAGAAGCACGGATTATATCCTGGAAGCAGGGAAGTAAAATCAGTGATCAAATCCAGATTTCTAATTCCTAGAATAAAAAATTCAACTGTTTCTCACAACAAACAGCTGACTTTGCAAAAAACTGAGCCTCTGTTCTAAGGATGGTGTACTATCAGTTCTACATGCTAATTTTATGACGAGCACTCATATATGGTACTTGAATAGAACATTAAGGGCAAATACACGTGATAGTAGGAGGGGGGGCAAGGGAGGATAATGTTCAAATAAAGCAAAGAACAAAAATATATAAACAAGAATAAAAATGATAATGGACAATTACTGATATGCGACCCATTGTACTGCATGCTGTGTGGCAGTTGCAGGACAAAGTTTTCATGATTCGAAAGGAACCGAGAAAGCAGAATTTGGTTTAGAATAATTATAACTTCAACTTGAGAGCATGGAGTTGATACATAAAGGAGTATGCCAGATGAAACGAGAGAAACAAAATAACCTGAAGCTGCTGTCTTCGTGTAGCAGGCATCGCCAAAAGAATATCCTTGACAGAAGCTGCTGAACTAGGAGTTTGAGCAAGTTGTGCGATGAGCTTAACAGCTATGTTCTGTAAATCATTAGCCTCCTGGAATTGACCTTGATGATTAGAGCAGGCAAGATTAGACAAAATGTGAAGGGACTAAAACATTGGCATTACCTGAAAAAGAGAACCATCAGACATCACAAATATCATCAGAACAGATTCCAGAAGAAGATGTATTAGGCCTTTCTCATAATCACTTTCTTTTGACAGTGTCTGAAGAAGCATTAGAAATTTGAGACACTCCCCAGCAATAGCAACTGCTTCTCTGTTAATAGGGTTCTGCAACCAAAAAAATCATATGGTAGGCCAATTAGAATGTGAAACCAGCATGATATTTAAATAAATACATAATAATAATTTAATAATAATAATAGTGATAGTTATTTTTAGTATTATTAAATTATTGTAGGAACACTCCCACCTCCAAAATCTTGTGGAGAATGAAAAATATATCTCCAACAAGCTCCCCAAGGTAGAAAATTAAGAAAGGATCAGATTCTCCACCGATTCGTTTTTGTAGCATGACTTTCACAACTTGCAAGCCAACTGCTTGAATCTGCATGCAGAATCTCAGTCAATGTATGTGAATGCATCAATATGAAGATATTTTTGAAATGGCAACCTGTATGTCAGGATCAGTAAGCACAGCTCGGGTACACTGAATACTATGATGCAAAACCCTATAAAAGACAGGATTCATTTCTTGTCTCCCTCCAGGACCTTCGAAAGTATAAACTAGAGCAGCATAAGTAAAAAGCTGTTCCACTGAATAGGCAAGCTTCAACAGCAGCACCTTGCGCAGGTTGGACCTCTTCTCTTCTAGTTGATGAATTGCTTGGACACAATCATTCGTCAGACTAACTGTTGCATCTACACTAGCTCTGGTTATTGATACAAGGTGCGTAATGCCATCAGCGTCAAGTTCAGATTCTCCTGTGAGGAAAGAAACCATCTTCTTGACTCATAATTATGCTACTCAAAACGTAGCACATCCAGAACAATATCATAGTTTTACAGGATACAGATATTAAGATGAAACCAGATGTTACTCAATATCAAACCCTCAGAAAAACAGTTTATTTAATTGTATAACTAGGTCTCCACCCCCCCCCCCCCCCCAAGTTTCAATAAACACGACCAAATTCCCAGTTCAGAAAGTTCACTCATGATCCAACTTAATTATTTTCTTGTTAGTCAAAATTTGAAAACCTATGTTACTATGCATTATCCTTCTATTATAGCTTATTTCTAATTACTAAGTGCATCTTCTTCAGGGTCACAGCTAACGAGATACTAAAACAGCATTTTAAGAGCAATGCTATTTTGTTATTTGTTTTGTTTAGTGAGTCAAATGAAAAGTTATATGATAGGAAGATGCGTATCATTATACACATGTAAAGCTCCCTGCCTCAATGAAGGAAAAAACTTTACGTTGATATTTCTGTCTGAGGTAAATTATTTCACTAGTGAAAACTGACCTCTAGATTTTAAATCACCTTGCTTACTTCTCCAAGTTACCTTGTCTTGGTAGGTAAGATCAGGTTCTTACATGGTCAAACTACAAGCCAATGGCTCACCTAAAGAAGCAGGCTACACTGTAGCTTCTGAAGCTTTTTAGCCAGATGGAAGAAAATAAACTAAAAGATATAAGAAGGCAAGTTCAGCTTTGAGCAATCGCCTTGAAACTCCCAAGTCATACATATGATGATCAGAGAAAGAGAGATTCAAGACCTTCATTTCACAATCATATGTGGCTCGGAATAGGATGGGAAGTAAGATTGCCTAATTACGACTCGAACTCTTAAAGTTTGATAAAGGCGTTGCATGGAGTACCCGTTTGGGACACTAGTGCTTATCCAGATTTTTTCAAATATAATATCAGCTAAGAAAAGCAGATTGGTGGATGTAAGAAAACTGAGAAATTCATGATATCAAGAACAAACCTACAGTGATGTGTCAGTGAGGGAAAGGAAAAGCCATTAAGTAGTCCATGAGTATCATAGGTAAGAAAACAATAAACTTGTAATAAGCTGGTGGTGATCTAACATTGCTTATCAGGAATCAAAGTCATGAGGTACTTGCCGAGTCTTTTCAGTGAAGAAGTAATAGCCTGGCTAAAGTAGTTTATTCTTGAAAGGGCCATCTCAGTTGATGCTTCTCCGATGCACTTGTAAGCAATAAGGAGAAAGGGCAACAATAGCTTTAGCTGCATCTGCATGAGCAAGCTAATAATAAGTGACACAAGCATGATAAATGCGACAATGCTTCTGGCCTTCACATACAAATAACTTGATGTCAGGACTTGTAATGATCAGAAGACTAAAATTTCGGCACTCAGTCACCACCACAAATGTATCGTACCTTAGCTTCAGAGCATTCCAATAGAGCTGAAGCGGCATTAAGTGCAACACTAATATCTTTTTCCCAGCCTGATGGTTTGTGAGAACTCCCGTTACAACTGAAAAAACCAGCATCATTATTTCATCCATTATTCTTCAAATAGTTGAAAACATATAACATAATATATTGTTACCTTAATAAGACTTTGAAGAGAGAAGTTAGACATAGTTCTGTTGCCAAATATGTGAAACTCTCCACTAGAAGGAAATCATTAGGACAGTTCTGAATAACCTGCCAAGACCAGCCAAGAAATGAGTGTCATAACAACTATGTCCATTGAAACTCCCCTATAATGAAGCACACAGACTTTTCAAGCATTTAACAGTTATAAACCAGTAAACAAGCGTGGTTTCAATTAACTTGTGTATACAATAATTTGTGAATAACAAAGCAAAACTTTATGCTTTAACTAAAGATGAGATGAGAACAGTGAAGTTTACTTAGATATCTTTTCCTTACATGCTGATAAAAAATGATAGTTCCTCAATTTTGATAGGAAACAAGGAAAACTAATTTATTAAGAAAAAAACAACTAAAAAGGAGATGAGGAATCCAAAATGAAACAAAGAAAGCTGACAAAATTATACTGCTCCAAAACATCAGTAGATCACTCCAAATTATTTAAATATCCCCTATTCCTTTCTAAATAAATTGACCAACTATTTTGAGATTGCCAAATAAAAGAGAAAAAAAATTATTTGCAGAATAACTGGCTATATAACTAGTTGGCATATGTGAACTGAGTTCGTTTCTTTGTTTTTATATGGTTAGCTTCATCTCCAAACTGGATGAGTTACAAAGAAGAGAGAGAAAAAAGATATACCAAAATCATTACCTGTGATAGAAAGAAGACTGCAAGATAATCCCATCTATCTTCCCCAAAAACTAGATACGAGAATATCTGCATTCAGTGTGTAAAGTAACTGTTTAAGAGCCACAACAGTTCACATCCATTTTTTAAAGCCAAGTCATTCTATTGTGCCTTCCCTTTGTAAGAGACTGAAGTTGAAGGCATGCATACCTTCAGTAATTCTGTGCAAGCATCCAAACTGAGATATCCAGAACTGAAGAAACTTTTGGAGGACATAAATTGAAAGACAGAGGAGAAAATATTCCTCAAACTTGAAGAAGAGCTGGAGTCATCAGCTAAGATTTTACTGCTGAAATTGGATTTTATTTGACAAACTGGTATAATATGCTCACTGGGTGTAACATCTTGCTCCTGAAATAGAACCAGCAGTAAGAAACCCCACAGGAAGTTGAAATCATCAATCTGCAACTCCACCATGCTGTGTCCAGAAGTAGGAATATTTTCTGTTCTGTCTGTTGGAGGAGATTCAATCAAATCAGAATTTGCAGGAACTGCATCCAACACCAGTGCTTGTAGAATTACAGGCCAAGCTTCTTCTAGACATGGGTGCAACTCAGCTGATACAACTGATGATTGAATTCCATCAAGAAATGGCTCCCACTGTATCTCAAACAATCAACGAAAGAATGGTTCAGTTTATTCTCAGTGATAGTTGAAGTAAGTGGCAAAACTGAGAAGAAGTTGAAGCTCACATTATCCAAACGTAGGTGGAAATGAACAATGCTGTAGTCCTTTAAAAAGGAAAGCCAATACGTTCCTAGAGTGCTTGAACTCTTAGCGAATAGTGGCAACAGAGCTAGATACTCATCGGGAATTTCATCACCTTGTCCCCTTAAGGATGCAAACATGTAACATTTGAGAGATGCATAGACCGTGAGAAGCCTTACTTTAATCTGTAATTACCAAGACAAAAGCTAAGCATCTCAGAAAGGCTCCTAGGTTTTTTCGCCACATTTGCTATGAGTGCTGATGAACTAGCACTCTAGCACAGAAAAATGAATAACTTGACAAAGCTATATAACATATTCAAAAAGGCAAGCGAACCTTGCATGAGACCCATTCGGCATATGATGGATAGAAAAGATCATTGAAGTCATCCAATGGGCGCGAAATCAATGAAAATATTCTCTTGACTGCAACTTGATCTCGGCTAATGATCCCACTTGTTAGCATCTGGAAAACCCGTGATGTCAGACCATCTGAATTCATAATTGAAAATTTACTTTGATCAAATATCCGCATGTCTTCTATACCTTAGTGGCTAACTGCAGGCCTGCTTCCAGCAAAATAGGGCCTGATAATGAGTCTAAAGCACTTCGGACAGCAGACACCAGTTGGGCCTAGAACCAGTAAATTCAAGCTACAATTAAGGACTCTGATAAATATGTTGCAACTAGGCATAAATAGCTTATCAGGAGACACTATAAAACAAGTGTTGAATAGCTAACTAAGCAATAAAATTTGCACAACTGAGAAAGTACGGCAATTATGGTAGCAAACCTGATACTGTTCCACAAGGAGGTGATTGGGGAGCTCAGGGTCCGGAATTGCTGCAAACTAACCATACATATAATGATATTAGAATTTACTCAAACAATTATATATCTTAAACAACATTGATTCTATTCCATTGAAACTTTCAGGTTTTAGGGCCTCATCACTTTGTAGAATATGGTGGATTGCAAGAAAATGTCCAACTGTGTCCACTGTTACTTTCTTTCATTTAAAATCTGTGGATAAACCCTAGTCAGTGAATACTTTGGATTTGAGTGACTAATTGAGTAATATGTATCTCATCTAATAAAATTGGAAAGGAATCATCCATCTCTTTCTAGTTAGTACATCAAAGTATGCGAAATGTAATTACTAAATTTTATCATATTTAATCTAACATTTAATCCACAGAAAAGATAAAAAAGAATTCCTCAAAGTAAACAAGCCGTAAATATTCTATTCAATCACATGTGTCTGAATTTTCTCTTACATTTCATCCACGCCCAGGTTTAAAATAATTAATTTATCAAATGATCAAATCTATTAGTAATGCAGTGACCTTATTTCAGTACTGCAGATAAGCTAGCAATAATGAAATGTCATTTACTTGAATTACGAGTAGAAATCTCAACTACAAAAAGCTTGAATATAAAGTATTCACTATGAATTGAAGTACTTCATGGAATGTCACCATCAAGTTATCTCCGATTATTTAACAGCTTCTTTGGGAAAGGCAAGCATACATTTCCCATTGATAAATATAGAAACAAAATTTGGAAATTAACTGAAGGTTATATATGCGAATTGCATGGTAACTGGATCTATTTTGTTATCTGGTCATAGAAAACAAGTAATGTTTAGGTGAGGTGAAGTACCTTATCCATAATTGTACACAGAAGTGTAACACCGATTGGCCGCATTTTCTCTAACTGGATGGTGCTTATCTACAACTCATGATTAGGTATCAGCAATCTAAGTCAGTTCTTTGTGCAACAAATTAAAGTACAATTTTAATATAGCTGATTAATATGTAGAGCACCTGATAAGCAAGAGATATGATCTCTTGCAATTGAAGTACCAGCCAGTCTCCTGAAAGATGCCCCTTAGCAGGTTGTATCCTTGCCAATGAGAGGTCAAAGTGAGCAGGATTGTCACCAACAGCTTCAGGAAGATGATTCAAGCACCTAATTCCAACAAGATTTATCATTTCAGTCACAATCATGCCATGTACAAGGGAAATGTTTGCATCTAATAACCGAAGTATAACTAAATCATGTGATTCTAATAGCCACATCAGATAATGGAATTTTAATCAAATAATGTATCAAATCAAGCCACATTACTCTAAAGTACAAAAGCACACCAGTTTGAACACAATTTTTCATTTCAGAAGCATGTTTTTATATATCAAGTTTGAATTCAACTAGGATACACAAGTATACAAATTGATCTTATCTTGACAAACTCAACAAACTATATGCACGAGCAAGAGTACTGGGGGGGGGGATGGGGGGGATCAAGGGCAACATACTCAGCAGCGAAAACTCTTGTTCGATATCTGAGGTGCTTATCCCTTGAAAAGTTGGGACTAGAATAGTCAAACGCATGGCCATGATTTGGATATTTTTTGGAGCTAGAGACCATGTTCTCATCATCATCCCCAACACTCAAGGTTCTTTCACCATCCATACCAGTTGAATCAATCATTGTATTGTTGCTATTGCCTGTATTATGTCTTGATGTAGAAAGAATCTACATGAAGTGCATCATATTTGAGACTTGGATCAAATTTCATAAAATCTAGATATAATTAGCATCACCCAAACAATCATGAAAAGGCGTATGTGCATGAACATAAAATCATTCCCATCCTAGTTCTTAGATATCACTAGAATATCCATTTTCTATAATTAAGCATAAATACATTGGCTGGGACTGGGAAGGGAATGGGTTTATTACTGATGCCCCAGTTTGAGGAATGATTATCTTTCGCCCTTAGAGGCGTGTTCAATAGCTGCATCTATGTCTTTCTTGTGGCGAGCAAGCTTGAAGTTTTGGTCTTGCAGAGATTCTTGACCTTGGATATGATGAGGATGTGGGTGTAGAGAGAGAGAGAGAGATAGAGAGATTTGGAGGGGGGGGTGGGGTGGCAGTGATGACTGATGAGAGAGTGACACAGGAAAAGGTGCAAGAGAGAATAGAGTAGGTGAGGGCCTTGATTGAGGTGAGCAGGAGAGTTTCTGAAAAGAGACAATGAAAGTGGAGTTGCTGGGACTCAAGGGCAACAGGGGTTGGCTGCAGACTTGAGGAATTAGTAAGTTGGGTCAATATTGAATTCAATACATATAATATATAACATTTGCATAAAATTTTAGAGCCACACTACTAATCCATATTTTGATAGGCAAGAAAGTTACCATCTTGCGGCATATTGACAACCAACGGGATGGACGTGAAGGGCATGATGCTTGGAGCAATCTCATAATCGTACTACGAGCTAAATTGCCAATCCTGCAATCAAGACACAAGAGTCAAAATTTTGTCATATACTGCTATTATAGGGCACCAGAATGTGAGGTGAAAGTGGCGGTATCTGCGAAACAGTACAAAATCTTATAATTGAGCATTACATAAAACCTTTAGAACCAAACTATCCATCTTCAAGTGCATCTATAGTTAGACCAGTGATATAAATTCAGCCTGGTGCCTAGACAGTTATTGGCTGCTGTGGATTTGGCATATATGAATCAAGGCAGTGTAGCCCTAGATGAATTCTTTTTTTTCCATATTTTCTATGAATTTTGTATTACTTGTTGAATTTGATGGTCTTACTTGGGTTATGACAGCATTGAGCAAACAAATATTGTATACAGATTTTTAATTTTTTTTTTTTTTTGCTAAATTAACAGGGCCTAGAGCAGACTGTGTGCAAAACTTCAGTGCTGCTTAATGGCCAAGGCTTTATGCAACAGTATGTTTTAAAACACTGGGTGAGGCACTAAAGAGAGAGGATACCCTCTAAAAAGATTATTGGCAGACAGTAACTAGGACTGATGAAGTTTATGAACCACGTCATGACAATGGAAATTTCTGCATCCTAAGCACCATTATGAAGTACATTAATACACCCAGCTCTTTCATTTACCCTTAAGAACAAAGAAAACAGAGCAAATCTTCACTCTAGGGAAACCTCTCCATCAGAACGCCATAATGTTGCTGTTCAGTCAGCAGTTGAAGATAATGATTCAAAGTCATCCTCTAAATATCATGTGAAGTTATTTAACAAAGTACTTGTTTTAACTGAATGAACAATTGACATAGCTATGTCATAATGATGAACAGCAGAGCACATTATTACACCATAAAATTCTAAGGTCTATGAGCCCTAAATCTTGTTGATGAACTCATGAAGAGCAGATACAAGATACATTCAAATATTCCAAGTAAATAGACTAACTGGTGTCAGATGAAGCAGCACATCCTTAAGACTGTAAAATCCTAAAGCATAAAAATACCTTAATAGGACCAGGATAGAGAGAAAAATAATTGTTAGCAAGAGGAAAAGACAAAGAGAAACAAAGAAAGCTATTCCTCAATATGTAAATGATTTGATGCAGAGAAACAATATGGCTTCCAAGTTGTAACAATACCCACTTAATACAGTATATGCAGGGAAACAACTCACTTGGGATCAGTTTCCTCATCCAACATGTAGAACAATGTTTCTTCTATTTGTTCATCAATTATGGAAACCTGTAATATCTAAACATCAGATTCCCACTAAACATGTTTATATCAATAATGAATCCTATTATGACAAAAGAGAAATCAGCAAGAGAAGACAAGTCCTCACAATACCTATATTGGAATAACATCTTAAAACTTTTGAGGGGGTCTTATAATAACTTCTTTAAGTGTAGCTCACAAGGCTGTTGGAATGTTAAGACACTTCTCATGCAGATCAAAATAACGAACTAACCTCACAAGAAATTTGGTTAGGAGTATTACTCCTCATACATAACTCATTGAAATAACCTCTTCGGTGGTATACAAGAACTTTCCTGCTGCAGCTCATTGCGTAGTTGTAATGCTTAATACACTTTCATGCAGATCAAACAAATGTATATCCATTGACTTTCTATATGAAGATATGCTTCTGGGAAATGAACTCAAGCTGTCAATGACCTATCAGCTTTCTTATTTTTTATTTATTTATTTTTTATTTTATTATTATTATTATTCTTTTATTTTTGTTTTTTGTGATAAGAAACAGAAAGATCTTATAAGTGCCACGTAGTTACTAACCGGATCCTTTTCTATGAGGTGTCGCAGTGTGGACAAAGCTAGATGTCTCAGAGTCGGCTGACATACCAAAAGTTGAATTTAGTTAGAGAACAAGATAATCTATCTAAATCCTTTCTATTAGAAAGATAAAGATACCTGTCTTGATGATAAAGTTGGAAGGAGAGTCAGCACATGAGAATGTACAGGAACTGCTTGAGGTGCAAAAAGAACGAGTTGTTGTGTGAAGCGGACACTCCTGCCAATATGTAAGCAAAAAGTGAAATTGCAATATTTGCTTCTGTATTCATACAGCAGCTACCATATAAAACTCAGACAGCTACAAAAATTAACCAACTAAAAGAGTATACATATTAATTCCTATAAGTACAAAGGAAAAGCAAACTATCGAATTTTAGAGCTGACATACTCGAGAAGTGTTGCTGTCTCTTGGGAGGAGCTGATCTCTGCAACAGCTGACTATGTACAAAAGCATCAATTAGGTGAAATTCAACAATCAAGGAAAAACACCAACAATGAGTTTTGTGACTTAAAACGAAGGGCTAAATGCTGAAAAATAGCACAATGTTTAACCAAATTTGTAACTGTCACATGACTTTTGAATTGTTGCAATTTCAACAGCACCTCTTAATACAGCTAACCTTGTTTTGAACTATCCCAAAATTCAATTACAAGCTCCTCAAGATCATAAAAACCTTGGGTAGGTTTACTATTTGAATGATGTGTATTATTTGAAATTTTAATAGTTGTTATTTCCTAAAACCTAAATAAGTTTTTATTTGCACATAAAAACATAAATTTATTCACCATTCCAGGAGTAAGGATATTGTTAATAGAAACTAAACTAAAACACAGAATATAAAGGGCAGAACTTTCACCTTGCAGCGGGAGAAAAAAATACTCCCAGGGGCAAGCTCAGGACCTGTGACTGCAACTATGGCATTAATTAGGCGGCCCACTGCCTGCTGCAAGTCAACCCAACCACTCTCCTCTGATAATATAATTTCCATTGCCAAGCCAAGTGTTGCCTGTTTATAAGAGAAATCATTTCAAACTTTATAGACATAAGATGTTTTAGATACCCTAGTTTTAGCTGAACAAAACTAGAATGGAAATGTAGCAATCTAGCATGCCTCAACTGAAATGGATGTTCCACTAACAAGACAAAACAAAGTTAGTCATATGTTTATAGTTTTGCATTTTTATAAAATTCTTAACATTTACCATATAAAAGACAGTAATACATTCTGGAGATTTGTTTCCTCTGTCCGATCTATTCATTGTTTCAAAATAATTATAGAACCTTCTAAATAAAACTTATAAACCACCTCAAATAGTCAGGATCTATCTATTTTTTCACAAGGTTCAAAAGGAAAACATAAGTTTTACCCAGCCACTGTAACTTCTCAACAAGCACTTTGTGATTAACTCTCATGGACTCATATATTCTAGTCCAAATTGGTGATTTCTGGATATTTCATGCAGCATCTAAAAGAGAGAGCAAAACCATCAATGTCAACACTAAAAGCATTTCAGTAACTTTAGTATTAGAGTCTCATAGTTGATGGATTTAGAAGAGAGAATTTCAAACATTTCATTGGCTTATCTTAAGAGACAACAAATTTGATATTCTGGAGCTCTCTTGGCTATTTTTGGAACAGATCTAAAACTCATGTAATATGAAGCCATTATTCCCAAAATCCTCTCAGACCCAAAGCCTTCCATCAGATGCATCCTTAAGATTTTTAAACTCTCATTAGTTATAGTCTTGCTGTTCAATTGGGTATATATACTCAAAACTTACAGAAAAATAAAATATATATATAGATAAGATTAAACATATAAAAGCCCATTCAGAAGGTCTGCAAGCCCATCTATACCTGAACCTGGGACACATAAGACAAGCCGGCTGCTTCAATTGTCAAAAGAAGTCCATGCAAGGACCAGATCTGTAAACTTGATATTAAACTTTTAGCAAGCGATGAGACAACATTGACTGTGTTAGGAACTAAACTTGACAAGGCCATTCCTCCTGCACTGTAGCAAGTTGATGAAAGGAAATTTGTAAGTCATTCTTCAGGTAATACTCCCATTGCCATTACAAACAAGCTTCACTATATATTAATAATTTATCAACTATTGATATATCTTTTCCATGATGACTAATTACACATGTGTAAGAATGACAGTAATTAGAGCTCAAGCAGTTGCACATTTTGCCCATGCATGTGTATAATAACTGAAATACTAATATCACAAAGATAATTAGCTTCAGTAGAGTAGATAAATGACCAATTGAAAGGGGTGCACGAGTTACATGTATAATGAGAAAGGCCGATTACAACTCCATAATCTCACTTAGTGTAGGTTTAAAACAGAAAAGCAGATTGCTTCATATGAAGCACTCATTTTGCTTGTCCTGCAATTATGGAAGTAACTATACATCCAATCACAACAAGTTGGGCCATGGTGTAATACTAAATCATGATTAAAAGTGGTGGTGTGGAATAGGCATTCCCTCCATTCCTGCAAGCAAGACAAGTGTTGAGGAGAACTGGGGTAAGACAAGCAGCTGCCAGTCTACCATGCAATATCACTCGCAAAATATTCGAACTTTTTGCATAAGTTGGAACATCTGAACATGTTGACGCGAGACATGAGTCACTTAGTAGAGGCATAAAATATTATCTCTTAATGGGTATGCAGATCTGTCTGTATGCGTCAGTGACGTGCATGCACGAGAGAGAGAGAGAGAAAGAGAGCTGAACTCTTGCCCACTCAAGCTGTGTTACGTTACATGTTTATTGTAAGTCTCAATTACCTGCAATGTATGCAACCAAGAGCAAGAGCAATTGATCCAGAATAATGGGAATCTACATTGCCAGTTACATCACCAAGAAGTTGTTTTGTCTGGTCATAATAAGAACAGTCAAAATGATAACAGAGTTATCAATGACAAATAAGGAAAAGAAAATGCAAAAGAGTTTGTCCATCTGAAATAGTATCTGGTGGAACTTTTTTCCACCTTAAACATCAATATTACAAATATAAGTCACAAGTAAGATCTTTCCAACAACTCAGTTTTCACAGTACTTGCAGTTTTGAGAGACTAAACAAGAATGCATAGCAACTATGTGATTTTGTGATGTGTTGATGATGAAGATGAATTAAAAGCCTTAGGTCACGAAAAAAGGATTTTGGGAGCTGAACTTTTAACTTTAGAATCAATCTCAAAGGTGGGGAAAATCACATGCGCAAAAATGAAGATTATGGCGTGGAATATACAAGGAGGCTCCAAGAGCAGGAGTACCACCACAGCCTTAATTAGAAAGAAAAATGTGCAGATTAAATTCTTTAGGAAGATTAAAAGGATTGAATGGATAAAATTTTTGTTGTTAGTGTATGGAAATCAAAATGTGAGGATTGGATTCCTCTACTGAGAGATGGCTGACCAGGTAGTATATTGGTAGTGTGGCACCAAGAATGATTTCTTTTGGCAATAGTCTGTAGGGAGATTTCTCAATTTCCATCAAAATTAGAAAAGAAGTAATCTTTGCTAGTAGCCTACTCTGTATATGGGCCTAACAAATCAAAACAGATTAGAGTGCCTGGAAGAAATTGCAGGTTTAAGCACTATTTCCGGAGATAACTGGTGCAACTGATCCACAAGATGTTCCATTAGATATTACATAATGCTAAAAAAAATTAATAATATGCAGGCAGAGCCCATATGCTGCAGACTGCAGATTGGACCACTTAATATTTTTTACAGGACGAGTAGGGTTTTTTAGTTTCAGATATTGCCACAGATTGGAGTAGTATCTTCAGCTAACATGTTATCACCTTGTTGCAGATCACTAATTCTTTTCCTAAAAAAATTTGTTGCTTATTTTTTTATTATATAGTTAAATTATTATTATCATATAAGGCAATTCTAATAGTAAGCAAATAAAATCACTAGAAAGAGTTCAACCAACTAACCAATCTGGCAGTAAAAGTATCATTTCCTAGCCGCGCTAATAAACCAAGCCCTTCTGATGATGCTCTACGTTGTGATGCACAAATGTCACCTTCGGCTAAAATACTCTGCCATGAACACAAGATTAACATCTAAGAAGAAAAGGAAAGTACTGAAGAAAATTAAATAAAAGAATTATCATAACCTGAAAAATAGACTGAGCAGCAGTCAGTATCTCCATTCCCAGGGGTTCAGAGCGTTGAGCAAGCAATGTCTGGAAGAATATATAGCTTAATGATGTACAACTTTCTGGAATAAAACTATGATGGCAAACCTGCCCATGAGATTAGAATGTAACCTTGAGTCCAGCCAGTAACCCCACACAAATATTGGTGACATTGGCTGCATGCCATGCCTGTCTTTTTCCGGCTTTCAGACATTGATCAATTATGCCAAGAAAGGAGAGCATCCCTCTACTATCCTGGGAGGTTGGGGAATCAAGATGACAGCATTCAGTTCTTTTCACATAATCACGAACTGAGATTCACACACTAAACCAACTATAACATCACCTACCTGAGAAGCAAACATGGTTCCGAAGGACAGAAGCATCTGATTGACCAGCATCTTGCTTATGGTCTCAGTCTTCATTGTTTATTACATGTATTGCCATCACAGACCAAGAAAAGATTAGTTATAAAAACTCAGGCAACTGCTTAAGGATAAGGCGACAAACTTTACCTGGGGAAAACTAGGAGGCTCATTTTCCCAAACACATGTCAGTACACCATCTTTGCCCCCTTGAAATGAACGAAGTTCATCTTCAAACCAATCTCTGAATAATCACATTCAATTAAAATCAAAACTCTAAAGAAAAAGAAACAACCAATTAACTGTCTGAGAAAAAGAAACATCAGTTAAAATGAATGATGAGGCTGAATGACCATTGGAATGGAAAAAAGATCATAGACAGTACAAGACACAAGTTCACAAAATATAAGATGACTACAGAGATTGCACCTTCCAGGAGTCCATGGACCTAACCAGGCATCTCTCTTGTCTAACAACATCCTCAGACAAGAGCTTTCATCACATCTGGAAGCTTCGCTGTTATTAATTTCACATGAAACAACGACAGATAAACTAAGTTCCTTCAAGAAGATTAAAAACAAAAACAAGGAATGTACATATCCTGTTTTTACTTAAATTAGAAGTATCTGGTTTCTTCATAAGTACACATATTAACATGTGGAAGTAATCTCAGGCAAAGCATTTTACTAATGATTACCTAAAAGGAGTAGTGCATATCTGAATAATTGATGCATGGTCACTTTTGTATAAAGATGGATCTGAGAGTGCTTGATAGGCTGACAACACCCTAACAATAAATACGTCCATTGAAGAACTTACTCCACCTCGTTCTTTGCCTGCTAACTGGGATACAAAGGACAATGCTCTGGTTCATACAAACGGAAACATGATGTTAGAGATACACCTAGAGGAAACAAGCGAAACAGAGCCAACAGAAGTTCCACTGAAAATTAGAGCCCAAAAAGAAAACTGTAAGAAATATTTGTACCCGTTGAGGTATAGAAGAACAGGCTGTAGCAATATTGTATCCACAGGATCAGAAGAAAGAAAACATTTTATACATGACGTAAGAGCATCAATGGCAGCAGACCACACTCTACATGGGCAAAATGATATTATAAGGTCAAAATTAGAAGAAGAAAGAAAGCAGAAAAGTGATTCACATATTCAAAAATAATGAATTTAAGTACTGAGTTCACAGTGTTCATTTAAGTATCAAATATATAGTATAAGACACGTGAAAATTGAAATGTATCTTCTCTCTCTCCCTCCCTCCTCCAACCCCAAACTCTAGATTTCAGACACAAATTCAAGCTGGACACAGATGGTGAGTAAAGAGATGTGGTTCTCAAGGTAGTAACTGCATGGAGAAACTATGCACCACAAACGCTTCTCTCTATTAGATAATTTTGCCTTTATCTCTTCAATCATGAGGTTCTTACAGACATATGAATGAACAGTAATCCCCATCCTATTCCAGAATGTATACTGTTTAAGGTGCTCATACAAACCCATCATTCGCTCCCAAAAATCTTAGAATGTAACTAATTTCCATGCTCCACAAATTAACAGGCAAAATTTGTATCACAGTTTCTCCATGTGAAGATAATAGGCCCCAATAGCAAAACTTGTTCAGCCAAAAATTGGAGAGATAGAGAAGAAGTCATTGAACATGAATATCATTCAACTAACCCTATTTCTGATGTGCGATCTTGAACTTGATTCATCAGATGTTTAGTATTTCCACTAAATGTGGAAGCCCATAAGGCAAGAATGTCAAAAACTTGGTCATGAAGCTCCTGAAACCATCAAACTAGCTCGTTAAGAAACTGAAAAGTTAGGACCTACAAAATAGAATAAATCAAACTTACCTCTTTTGACACAGAAGTCAATAGTGAAGATAGAAGGTTCCACCCAGCTTCTTTTTCTACAGAAGCTGCTATAGGGTTCCTGCTGGATTTCATCAGCATGTCCTTGCAAACATCAAGGATAGATTTGGGCAACCTGCATGCAACATACCATAAGAAGTGAAAGATTTATTAAATTGGAAAACCTTTGGTGCTGAAAATTAATTGATTTTCCACATTTTACAGAAATATGCACGTGTATGAGCAATCAGAAAGCATATAGCTCTGCTTTAATGCACTTTAGGCACTTGATAACAATGTAAAGAGGAAAGGGAAACCAAAAACTATACCTGGTTGGATATCCAAGCGGTAACTTCGGTGAAGTGGACACTAATGAAGCCAAAACTGCTGCTAGCCCATGCAGAGAGTCAAGCTCCCTTTTAAAGTTGGATCCCTGGATATCTAAGACAGTAAGAAAACTTGTACAAAAAAGAATAGCAAGAGGGAAAACTGAGTATATATTTATCATCATAATAAGAGAATATGAGCCCAGAATGAAAGGAGAACAGTGATAGCATAATAAGCCAAAAAGTATCTAATCTGCAACATAATTCTACATGTCGTTATACTTTATTAATACATATAGAATCAAAAGGTCTCATCAAAAACTTAGAAATCAAACAGAAGAACATTCTATTAAAGAAACTCATTACACACACACACATACATATATACATATATATATATGAGGTGAAAGAGTGGAGCATTCACATTAAATTTATGTTTAAACAAATTTGATTTGTTTGATTCGAAAGCCTTACTAAATGTTGTTCTAGATATACTTTGATGTTCACATCAGAATAACCATAGCCATATTCCACATGACTAAAATAGATTGTATACTTACTTGTGACATTGTTACTGCCTCTACTTATTGATATAACCACTGAAAAAATCTATTACGTACGGGAAAACAAATATGGTTCTATATAAGCAAAGATGGTCATCTGAATGCAAATGGGGGGGAGTATAAGACCAGAAACTCAAGTTAAAGTGCCAAACATGACGATTTTATTAGACCGTACCAGATCAAGGAAAAGTTCTATTACTTCTTCTAAACCCACAGAAAGTTATGTGTGTGTGCTAGTGAAAATCTTACCAAAGCAAGCATATAATCTTGGAGAACCTACCCTACAAACAATTGACCTCTACAATAATAATAGAGAGTTCCTCACAATCTCCACTACACATAGCTACTCATCTATGTTTTCTTGTACAGGCAATAAATGAACATGCAGAAGTTCCAGGCTCTAGGAAGAGCATATGTGCATAACACAAAGTGAGCCTCAGTAAAAAAGTTTTACCTTCTGAAATGAAACATTTTCTCTTGCTGCACTAAGCATTGTCATTGCATAAGATATCAAGCCACCAACACAAGAAGGATCAACTTCAGCCAGCATACGAATGGTCAAGGCAGCTTCAACTCTTACCTGACCAAAAATATGACACAATGATTAAGATGAAAAGCACACCAAGTATGAAATCTAGAGAAGTAGATGCATCAGGTAGTGTGTACATAAATTTTGACTAAATTGTCAGAAGCTAAGCCACATGTATTACAAAAGATCGGTTAAGAATTCCTGCTTGATAACCATACAAGGCATATAACGAGAAAATGTTCCATAATAAGCAAATCAAAATAAAAGCAGAATCGAAGTAAATACATATATAATAGATAGTTCCCATAGAGTAAACTAGGTGAACATATAGAATACCAATGTTAGACAGACAGAACTGCTCTGAAGGTGAACATACAAATAGGAATGTTTGCACAGATAATATCACACTATAAGCAAATAAAAACAAAAGCGTAATGAAAATAAATGACATGACATACATAGCAGGTGGCTCCCATACAGTACACTAGGTGAATGTAAAAAATAACAATGTTTTTACAGAAAGCGCTGCTCTCTGAAGGTGAACACACAAAATGCAAAACATATCCAGCATTTCAAACCATCATACTTATGGGAATTGCAGATATTTCAACTGTACAATACACAAAGTAGACAGTAGCAAATTAGCCTTGTCAAACCAGCTGCTTTCTCACTTGGACAAAGTAAACCACAAACACCATTAAAGACTTATTGTCCTTAGAATCAGAGATTTCTTAGCTTTTCTTTCTTTGGGCAGGGAGATTTTTTTTTTTCTTTTTCTTTTTTTTTGGGAGGGGGGGTGGGGTGAATAAATTAACTGTCAGCAAAAAGGGCAAGCTCCAAGTCTTCTCATATACCAGAGCTGAAGAGGGCAACCGCTTGGGCCAATAATGGTGATATAATATTCAGGAAGCTAAACACTGTCATCTACATCCTAAGTAGAAAACCGAAGCCATAACTTTTATCAGATGAAGATTCAAACACATTCACAACCATAAGGAGAAGAATGTCATTAAGTTACCAAAAAACTGAACCATAGCATGTGTAAAAAGGTTCATATATGTAACATAGATGACTGGGCATGTTTATCTAACTTTGCCAGAGCATTACAGTATGTGCCAACTGCCAACATAACAAAGGTTAGCAATCTTCTCTAACATAAACATGGCTATCTACATAAAATAATACTATCAGAAGCTTACCAATGCTGAGTTATGGGACAGCGCTGCAACAACTGTGTCATCAAGGACTTCCTTGAATTCATGTGGAACCTATTGTTAAACATGTGAAGCATATTACATTTACGGTAAGGTGTATTTGCAATAAACCACACTAAATCATATGTACAAGCAGTTCCCACAGGCAATAGTTAACAAATAATGTAGAAACCAGGGCAGTAAGCAGAAAGTATAAGTAGCGGCCCTGAGGCTGTGCAAGAGGTGTTGGGCAAAGGACACCACTAGATATAAAAACACCCAAAACGAATATATATGTAACTCACTATCTTGTTCTTAATTTATATAGTTAAGTTATTAGAATTATATTCAAAGTTTTGCAGTCAGAGATAGCAGATTGCATGGAATGAAACCAACTGCATGTAGAAGCATATACTGCCTGGACTTGGGCTTCTGTATTAGTACGAGAGGGCAGATTGCATGGAGGGTTATAAAATACACACACTCGGTTGGTCTATCCGGCGGGAACGATAAAATAAAAATTATCAAATATGTTGAGGAATGTTTGGAAGACATGTGGTAATGATTTGAAGGTCAAAGTACTATTGTGGATATCAAAAAACAGAGAAGTCTGCTTTTTGGTAAACAAAAGGACCTTTTTCAAATCATTTCTGAATCTTATTTTGGTAGACATTTTCGTGTGTATGTTATCAGACTATCAGTTTGGAGGTGTTCAACTCAAGAAGTCCAGCACGTAGCTTTTTGCTAATTAGGGGATATTTTACCCCTAACATCTCCAAGACAAGCCATTTAAACAGTAATATAAATTGGACTTTCAAACTCAAATAAATTATTCTTTCTGCTTTTGAACCATATTAGATGAGCATGGTTAGACTTAATCCGAAGAGAGGAACTTAGAACACAACACAATCCCCATATCTGACCTAACTACAACTCTTCTAATTATTTGAGCATGGTTAGACTTAATCTGAGGACAAAGATTGGAAAACAAAAATCAATTGTTGCGAATATATGTTAAAGCCATGAATGTACCTCTCCAAGTGTTTTCAGCACATATGACAGAGTTCGTAAAGCAGCAACTCTCATGGATGGGGTGGAATCTGAAGACAAAAGCTGCAGAATATGTTTATTACCAAGTCAGCGATAATGAAACAGCCAACAGAAGTATTACAATTCCAGTTGGACCATGTAGAAAAACCTGCTTGGCAAGAAAAACTGAAAAGCCTCTCTGAATTGGTTCGCTCATTTGATCTATCATACCAACTCGCACAATATACAGCACACAAGCCTTGAAACAAGGAAGAGGAGAAATATGAGAATTTGAGTTTACAGAAGCTGACATGTATACAAGAGCTTACTAAATTCATAAGGTGATCAAAAGTAAGTAGTGGTCAAATGATAAAGAAACTGTAGATGAGTTGAACACCTTTACACATTAATCTTATCTTATGTGTTGGAAATATGGACTGGCCAAGCAAATATTTTTAAAGTGAGCAAGATAAGTTCTCCTATTTAAGAATGGAAATGTAATGCCATAGGTACAATGACTCAATAACTTGCCAACTATGAGCTATCCAAACTACAGAGAGAAACAAATTAATGGAAATGTTACTATGAACAAATAAAGATGAAAATGTAAACAAATAACTACAAAGTATGATTGCTTTGACAATGCATAGCACCAAAACCAGGAAGGCAGCTGTAGGCAAATCTTCATGCTTATTCAACCATCAAATGAGGTGTTCAGAGCCATTCAACCAGGTTTTTTAATTGCAGGTATCTTTTATACGAGATTTCTGTTTTGATCATACAAAAGAGTCCAGAGATACCTATGTTATACATAATAATAGACCAGCTGAATATAGACCATAAGAAGTATAACCAAAAGCTATGTTCACCAATATATGTGCAAAATAGCTTCTATCAAAACTAATCAGATACCAGTGCTTGAGCATCAACAGATGTATCCGAGCGGAGCATATCCATGACCAGCACAGCATAGTTTTGTAGCTCACTATCTGGGTGTAGATACTTTAAACACATAGCCTGCAGATTCACGATAATACAGTATTAATCCAAAATAAGAATTTAGAAGAAAAAAACAGAAAACGATAATTTACTGACAAAAATATAAGATCTGTGAACCTTACACTAGGCTCAACATTATAGTTTTTTACCGTTTTTACTTTCTCATTCTTACCTGTCTTTGTTCTTTACGTCTATTTTTCTTTAGTTCTCAAACCCATACAGAACCACCGATCATGCTCTCTAGATCTCAAACTCATATCAAATAGGCTCTAAGAGTCCAGATAGCATTTATTTTCTCACTCAGCAGATATCCACAAACTCCCATGTATAACTTCAAAGGTTTCTATGTGGAAATGATCCAATTACACTGCATTAAGCTTTCAGAGACTGGAAACCTTCAATGTTCTGAACCCAGTGGATAATTTTTCAGTTGCACACTAAAATTAGCTTGTTATGTATAATAACTGAATAAGAAAGGTGATTGAGTAAACTAAAGTGACTTCTTCTTGCTTCACATATTTTTTCTCCCACCTCAGCTATCCAAAGAAGAATAAGAGTGGGAAATCTCAGAGATCCTGCAGATACGAATCCGAGACGAGTATCTTCCATTTCCACTATATCTAACCATATCAAGAATTTATCGAAGTTGAAAAGGCAAGAGCATCAATTTTGTCAAAAGTCTCAAAACTATCTCACTGTGACAAGGCATGTTTCTTTTTCTAATTCTGGAAAGAAATTATTAACTGTTAGGGTTTGTCCATTACCTGTAAAAAGCATACCCATGACAAGGAAATGCCAATACGTACATCCTTCAGACGAGGTCCAGTGACTGCAAGTTCACATTGACAGATGAAGATGAAGAAATAAAAGCCAAAAATATGGAGAAGTAACTATATATACAGAAATTGTAAGGAAAATATTGCCGAGCTAAAAAGGCAGAAGCAACTATACTCTTGGGTAAATCAAGTTTCCAAACACATTTCAGAATTAGGTATAATCGGCATAACAGAAACTTTGCACATTCCTGTAATGGGGGAGCCTAATAATAACTATCCATAGTAGATAATCATCTCAAATTTTAACTGTCAACAAAAGCTACTACAGGTTTAAGAGAAGCACAAGAGGCAATCATGCACTAATTTGTACCTTTGCCAAATGGGAGCGCTAAGTGCTTCTGTAAGCCCCCTTCTAGCTTCTTAGGAGTAGTACCCTTTCCTTTCGGTTGCACCTAACACAAGATGATAAATCACTAGATTAACAAAAAACAGCGGGCAGATGCTGATGACAGAAAGTGATACCTGTGCATCAGGATTCATTCCAAGAGCCAGCAATGCTCCTAAAGCATCAGCAAAGGCATCTCTTACAGGTTTCACAGGATCCTCAAGAGCCTATAGTAGACAAAGAAAAAACTACGATTATATGTATGTAAAAGCATGGTTTTACAATAATGGTAAAAAGAAGAATAGATGGAACATGAAGATTTAAAAACCTTGACGCAATAAGACAAGCAATTTTCAAGTTCTCCAATCCCCAATCCTGGTCCTCCAATATTTGCAAAAGCCTTAAGACATCTTGCAGCAGCTATTTTGACACGTGGAGACTTGTCCCCAACTCCGACCCGCATAATTACACGAAAAGCCTCTGTATATGCTGCAGAAGCAGCACTACCATCAGAACCCTCCAAAGCATTGTGAAGCATGCGCAGAGCCTCTTGTCTCACAAAATCCTAAATGAACATGCCATTAGGTAAGGTACATAAAAAGCAGAAAAAATTACATCCAGAACAATTAGATGAAAATTATATTGGATCCAGAGATGTCATTTCAGTCACAAGTATCTCAAATGCATAGTCTTATTGGCTGATAGATCAGCTTACATATAACACAGTTTCAGATGAATAATCTGACACAAGTGGGAAAAAAACAGATACGATTCTTTGGGTGTGGAAACTATATCCACGGAAAAAACAAGACTGTAGAGGATCTACTGTAGTAGCATAGGTCCATTAGCATATGATTCATTTAAGAAAAATCAGGAAGACAGTTTCAAATGCAGCATGAAACCCCCCCCCCCCCCAATCCTCCATAAGAAATACAGAGCAACATGATGCTCTTATATTGTTTTGGAGTCTAAACAACATACAAACTTGTAGTGAAAGGATAGGATTATTTGACTGATACTACCACTCACTGTTTATAGATTTCGCACAAATTACTGTCCCCTAACAACAATGATTCTGAGATACGACATATCGACTACTGCCTCTCAGTTCTTCTAAGGAAATTAGATTATGTGAACACAGCTACATTTAAGGCCTTGCAGTTCGTTCTCTTTATTTGGGAAAGTAGCAGTATTAAGATGGGCTAGTGAAAACCCTCCACTATACTGACAAACCTATAGAAAGATGAAGAAACCAAAACTTTTGCATCTCAAGTAGGAGACTGGGCTTTTTCACCATGAAAGTGAATGACATTGAATATGTCAAAGTCACCACTGAAGACAGTACCAGGATTCTAAGAGAACAAAAGGTGTATCTCCCCCATGAGTTTAAACATAAAGTGCATTAAAATAACATAACATCTAAATTTGAGAATAAAGGAATCCTCAATAAGTCTCTAAAAATGTTTATATGAAATCTTTTACTCATACATTACAGAATTTCCAAGGCTTCAACTATTACCCCCATCATTCCTGCCCAAAAGATGCACTCTGACTTTCTTATATATTTGGGACAGCAGAGGGGTCTTCCGGAACCAATTTGCAAAAGGAAAGCAAATAAAATTTAACATATTTCTTATGTACTAAGGAAACCAGACATTGCTAGTCTTTAACAAGTAGACACCCTCCGCTGTCACAGAAAAACTTATGGAAGTTTGTCAGGGCTAGGACTTCTGATATTTTTAAAGTCCTTGTTTTCAGTTACAGAACCAATAATATTCTTGCATGGCCTTATAGGAGAAAAATCAGGGTTCATAATCCATGGCGAGTGTCATAGGAGTTAAAATTGGGTAACTAGCGATGGACTGGGAATTTAAATACCTCATTAAACTTTAGTAACTTTGAAACAATATTAGTTGTTTCCAATAGCCCAGAAACAATTCGTCTCCCAAAGTACCTGTACAATATTCCCAAGCATTGGGAAGCACCTGCAGCAGCAGTGAAAAAAGTAATAAAGTTAGAAATCAATATTTCTCAAAAAATTAAAACCCTTAACAAATCTTGTGCAACAGAGAAGAAAGAAGACTTAACATGCCTTCTTTAGTCAAGTAAGATTAACATAGACCAAAAAAGTTAATACAGAAATGATGCTATGACCACTAGGAATTTAATTCCAACAAGGTAAAAAGATGGATAGACTTTTCTTCCCTAAATCTCTTCTTTCTTTTTTAATAAGCGGCAACGTTTATTAGAAGAAGAAGAAAAAGTAGAATTAAAAAAGGAATTAGAAATCACAAAAGGTGCAGCCCACTACAAATACAACTCCAATCTCTAGTAATATCTAACACTAGAAAGAGCTTGCAAACTTTGTGAAATGACTCCTGCCAAGCAACTCTAAACCTAACTATATGCCCCACCCCCTCTATATAATCTCCTTTATCCTCAAAGATTCTCCTATTCTTTATTCACCGCAAAAACCAACATAGAGCTGGAACAATGATCTCCATAACACTTCGCCTTCTTTACAAATAAAACTGCCATTATTAGACAAAAGTAATTCATAAATGGATGTGGCAGTGCCTAACTCATTTAGCACTCTGTACCAAAGTCTGCCCTAAATCTCATTTATTTTAGGCAGATAATACGATTGGAATTCAAATAGTAAAGTAGAGCAAAAGGAAGTGATATTTGCACTAGTCTGCTTCACATAATGTATGAAGCACCTTGCTTGATAACTTTTTTCACTTCTCACTTCCAAGATTAAATAACCATCATGTCAGACTCTAAAAAATACCATGGTGGAGCTAAACATTGTTTAAATGAACTAGCCTCATTTTCAAGCTTGAGTTATCCTACTTGTTGCTAATGAGTTAAGTTTGTGTCCACTAGTGCAAAAAATAATTCTAAAGCTTCTAATTTCATTCAAGAAAAGCCAATGTTTGTAGCATAATATAATGCCAACCTCCATTATTCTACAACCCAAAGAGACCACAAGTCAGGATCATAATGCTGGGAAAAAGTTTCGACCATAAATGGGTTGCAGGAGACTCTCTTTTTGGGTGATTGCAACTGCAGTATGTTTTGGGTGAGTTAAATGTTAATTTAAATAGTAAAATATTGGCATAGCTTATGCATGAGTGTGTCTTACTTATCTTGCTATGTATATGATAAAACATAAGCAACTTAAAAGATTGGAAATATGCATTTCGTCGACTATAAACATATAAAATATATCATTACTGTATTATAAAATCTGAGTCGAAGAACTATAATAGAAAATGAACATCTTCAATATAAAAGCCTGTCCAACTCAGAAAAAGAAAACAATATTAAATCCTGTGAATATTGTCTTCAAGTTTACCAACCCATTGCACCATAATGCCTATTAGGGTGGTCAAGTGGGTGAGCTCGTACCCATAGGTCATGAATTCAAACCCACCAATGCCTTCTAGGTCGAGCCCTAAGCCCTGTCACACGAGACTTGACTAGTGTAGTTTGCTTCTCCTATGCAGTTTGCAGGCTGTGAGCTATTCCACAAGTGCAAGGTGTACCTGGTTTACCTAGAGTGCACCCACGAATAGCAGTTGCAAGTTTGTCCTCATCACCCAAAATAATAATGAAATAAAATAAAGGTACTATATAAAGGTTGAGTGCAATAAGCAAGTTATATATTTTATTCCTCTACACTTTGGTACTAGAGTTGTTTGCTAGTACAACGATAAATAATATATAGCACCGAGCATGTGCATAAGAGACAATTCAAGCTCAACATATACACCTAGAAGTGTGATTCACACTTCACAGTCTGTGAATTTGTGCCTCCGCTTCGTTTTTTAATTATCATATAGGTGCTAATGATGGCATGAATGCTCCTCTTCAAGATTAAGTCACACAGCCCTTGAAGTCTACAGCTTAGGAGATGAAAAATCTCCTCGCAATTAAAATACTTCGCCTAGCACCAAATAAATAAGCAATTTCACCATTCTAAATTCCGAAAGAGCAGAATCTGGAGTCCACCAAGATAGAGGCATACTGAAGAATAAGTTTCTGAAGAACCAGACACACAGGTGCTACAGCAGGTTTCAGAATGCAGTTCCCTTTTGCATATAAAGTATTTATACTGTTAGTAAAACGTCTAGTCTTACTTTCTGACTGTAAGTCTTACTGTACAACACAGAGCTAATTTTCTGTAATGGCCAGTTCAGATAGAATGTTCCCTCGGTAAAGGTTTTACTTACTTTGTAAGGAAAAGGACTTACAAGCTTATGTGAAGAACAAATTTATTAAGACAACTTGCCATCTCGCACATGTGATACAACAAGCAGATGTATAAAGTCAATCAAGAAAAAAAAAGATACCATCTCCACCTGTAAAATTCATGTCTAACACCATATACCATCTTCGTACACAAGTAGTAAATAGCACCTCTTATGGGATGGCATGAAATGGAAAACATGAGAAAAGGCATAGCCATCAATTATAATAACATATTGACATCTTCAAAGTTGGATTTACAAAAATGTTAAGTTTGACATGTTAGTTTTTATATGCTAAAACAAATTTTATAGTGTCAAGACATATATGAATCACATTGAAGATGAAGCTTCATGAACAAAAGTCACTTTGTTCTCAATAAGGTCTCTCAGTTCCACTTGAGATAGCTTCTTGAATAGCAACTATTTTTTATTAGACACAAATATTATTAAAATATCAAAAAGAAGGTATTAAGGGATGAGAAATATCTATAATGTATAAGAAACTACATAAATACAAACCAGCAACTTTCTGAGCTTCGCTCTTCTTGCCATCTGAAAGAAATCCCTGAAAGCTGCTTGCTCTAGAGTATATTGAAATTGAATCACCCTTCAATATAATATTGGCCATTGCTACTGATGCCAGATGTCGCACTGGCCTACGAGCTCCAAGCACCAGCAACGAATATAGTGTGTCCTCACATTTCCTTTGCCATTGCAATACAGACTCCTGGATTTCAGAAACTTATCATGAGAACCCTTGACTCCCACACCGGACATAATGGAAGAAAATCAATAGAAAATTTGAGGCAAGAGAAGTTTAGGGTGAAATGATTAAAGACTTGTATGTTAAATTTGACGAACAATCATTGAAGAGTCTGTATTTACAATATGCCTTCAGCAACAAATACAACATCAGGCAGATAACGTATGCGCAATTTGCTAGCAGTTCTTCTGTAAATGTTCCAACCACAGTAATACGCTACGTGATGATACAGAAACCACAGTGCTGAGAATAATGGAAAATCAAAAAATCGATATCTTAAATTATTTCTTCTCCTTCCATCAGTTAAAGTTTTGTACGAGTAATTAAGATGAAATCACAATATACTGATTAGTTACTACGAAGTGGCCGTGTTTTACTTTTCATTTTTCCACTAAATCAATGTCAGAGCAGACTCAATGAAATGCAACGGCACACACGTTAACACGGATCAGTCGGCTACCGAGTGCAATCTATGTGAAAATAAGGAGGAAAGAGTGAACATCAGTCGCAGACCTTCGACTCTTCTTCAATGGCGGAGATGAGATCAGACAAAAGATCGAAACAGAGAAGTGCATCCGGTGGCTTGTGCGCGGCGGAGGCAACTATAGATTCGAGTTGCGCCACCAGTACGCCGAATCTGGAGAGCTGCATGTTCTCTCTAGCGTAAGTCGTCGCCATTTAGCGGCGGAGCGTGTGTGAAATGGCAAGTCTGGTTGCCAGCGGTCTGCTGTGGTAGGATCTGAGAAGGTGTTGTTTGGTGGCAAAGGTCGATATTTGGGTTTTGGGGATCAAATTTGGGATTTTGGAGCGTCTCTGCTCTCTCTCTCTCTCTCTCTCTCTCTCTACACAGTGTCTGTATATAATTAAAATAAACTACGATATGATAATGAAATTCATAATTCGTTATCCCTTAAATTGGAAGGGGAAGGTTGATATAATTATTTCTCATTTTTACTAGTATTGTTATTATTATCTATAATTCTCTGATTTATAAATTGTCACAAGCATTGGAAAACCATTTCAATTCGACTTAACAATTCAACAATGATTACTTAAGAGTTATTTATATTTAAAGATTCGATCATGAACAAACGAACCACATTAAAGGATGTTGATTTTATTTTACTTTTTTGAGAAATTAGGATGTTGATTTTTGTGAAGTCTTTTCTTTAGCGTATGTTGAGAAATTTATAAGTAGTTGCTCGTATTATATAGTTCTAGCAACATTTGAATATTTGATATTACAATTTGAGCTACTCTTTTTTATTATACTAGAACCTCGAATTTAATATTTTTATCTCGTGTGTCCTCCACTTGTCTACTCTTATTACTCCTTCCTGATGAACTATCCCTTGTATGCTAATATCATACTCATAAAATTTGCATTTTTTTTTTTAGAGTTTCAAACTAAAGATATAATTAGTCCATGATTCTCTAACTCGTTTTTCTTTACAATGTTAGCAACTATCAGTGTGAGGAATACATGACATTTGAAATAGCATTTGCAAATCCAAACTGCAGTGATACATAATAATCATCCCTAAAATACACTATTTACGCATACTTTGTTATCTGATATTTTAGAGGTAATATTGATACTAAATACTTCAGCCACGTTTATGTCAATGCTTCACCTTTTTTATTCAAAAAGAGTATGCTACACACCTTAAATTGCACCAAACCTCAGAGAAAGACAGTATATTTATCCTATAATATTTAGCAATTCATCATCTTCGAAATGTAAAGACAAATACAGGCACAGAGAAATATTGCGGCAATTAACGAACAAAAGCAGGGTATGAAACTCAGATTGCAGAGGACACAGATCATGCCACATGCAGGATATAACGAGGCATAGGCCCCAGAGCGACGTCATGCACTTTTCTTCTTGCAGAAGCTAAAATACTCCAATCATCAGTAGGAAAATGAATCAAAGGCTTAAAGACCCCTTTCCTTCCTGTTGGAGCATGTATTCTTTCTTCATCTTTTCCAAGACAGAATCATTTGTGCTGTAATAAAAAGAATACAACGTCAGACATTTCGGGGAATACTTGATTCACTTATTGAAAAAATTGGAGCAACACATCCTACATTTCTGACAGCTGAAACTCAAATTTGGTTACTGCGTCCTCAGGAAAAATCTTGATGCAAGAATAAGTAATAGTAATATGTTTTCTAGATGACTACCATGAGAGCTGCAACTGCAACTATACAAACATCCAAGAACTTGAGCGTATAGAAGTTGCAATGATAAGTACATACTGGGTGAGGGTCTCAGTATCATCTCTTATTCTCATAATACTAAGTTGAGGCTGAACTGAAACTAATACTTTTCACTACTTCGACAAGTATGAAATTGTTGTGTGTGTAATATATATTGGGGGAAATTCTCAATCGAGTGGAGACAAATAACAATTTCTCCATCCCAACACTATTAGCATATAGTACAGATAACAAACAGCAAATAAAGTATGAAGAGGCCTATTAGCAGGCATACCAAAAATTTAAGAAAGTAAAAGAAAGATATAAAGAAAAAAACAAATCTGACTTACTATTGATGGAGGCATGTATTCAATTCCTTAGCTTGACCGCGACATGTCCAAACAACGGACAATGTTCTGCCTACAGCACATTCAGCGTATTTGGACACATATTGATCACATTCTTTCAGTGCTTTCTGTTTCATCTTACTGCGCAAAGCTGGAGTATTTGATGAATAAATATTGCATATTAGTAATTAAGTCAAAACCCAAAATAAATTATTTCTGACCTCAACTTACTTCTATGATAATGAAGATGAAATTGTTTAAAACTGAACTTTGGAGATGATAGTACAACCAAAAAAAAAAGAAGTGCATACAAGATCTCAACTAGTTAATTCAACTCACTATATGCTATAGACACTAAAAACAGTGCAGAAGAATCAGCAAAACGAGCATTTTTCCCATAAGTCCAAGGTGACATACTTCTTTCCAATTGCATATTTGTAAATTTATCATTAGAAACCCCCCCCCCCCCCCAAAAAAAAAAGTAAAGAAAAATTATAATTAATTGCTCAAAACATAGATTAAGCCATAACAAACCAGTCATAACAGGAGAAACCCAAAAGCATCATATATCAATGAGGGTGAAAACAGAAGTGTTTCTTGTACTTATCATGAGGGAGTGAAAGTTGATAATGATGATACAAATAATAAAACATATACGATGAGAGAATTACTACTTCCCCATTGATATGAATTATGGCCATAAACACTTGATGTCAGTCGACAGGGAAAGTTAAGTAACATAAAATAAAATAGGTTCTTTTTTTGTTTATCTCCTCAAGGTTATATATAAGGCACTACATTGCTTCAGCAATTGGAATTAGGCAACATTACAGTTAGTGGTTGAACAAATAAAATGATATTGAAATAGCAAGACTTCATCGCGCACTTACAAAAGTGTGCCTATAGACAAACTTAAAATTTTCCTTGAGCCCCTGAAAGCATGCATTTGATTCTCAAGTTTTTCTACCGTGTAAAATCCATAAGTTCCAATCTACAACGCTGGCTCTATTTGTAAGCCATATTCCAAAACCTCTGGCACCAATATATCCATAGAAAAGCATACTCTCTAATACCGAAAAAACGAATTATTTATCAAAATCAAAATTTGATGTATGACAAAATGAAGTGACCCTCAATTTGAAAAATAGGCGCTCGGTAGAACACATCGCATCGTTTTCCAATCAAGACAGATTAATTTTTTTCACTTGATTGCAGTTAAAGACTGAAATGGAGGTCTGAAAATTTAAACACGTCGTTTGAACAAAACACGCCCACGGCACATTGAGATTGATCAAACAAATCACAAATAACGAGCAAGGCAGTCAATTAGCAAGGCATCCATAAATATAGCGTATCTGAGGAAGAAAAAAAATGTAACCAGCAATAGGGTATAAGGGGGCTTTCGATAAATTATATTCAATAACAAAAGAAATTACCTTCTTCGACCTTCTTCTTGACGTGATTATCTCTGGCTTCTTCAATGTAGCCCATTTTAACAGATTCAGAGTCACAAATTCAACTCCTCAGCAGAAATGGAGTGCTACTGTGTGTTTCCAGTTATTTTCGCTTAAGTAATAATGCCTCTGAGCTATGCCTCTGCAATTCTTGCCCCTGTTAAATAAATTTCTCACTAATTAACTAATTCCGCCGATTTTTGCCCTCACTTGATAGCTAGCATATACCGTCATAATTAGCCCAAGATAAGAAATACGGGTCGAAGTTAGATAGTGATCATTATATAATTTTGATGTGCTTGTTTAATAGATAGGATAACAATTGAGATTATTTTGTAGAGTATATATGAAATGACAGAAATACCCTTACTATCAATATGCATTAATTTTTGTATTGAACTATTAGATTTGTAATTACTAATTAAATCAATCAAGCTTTTTAATGATCGGTATTATAAATTACAAATTAAAATTATAATATTGATTAATATTAGCTTAATGAGTAATTAATAATATTTATAGAGCTCACTAAATTATCTTCACTTCAAATAAATTTAATTAATGTATAATTAGGGATTTAATCAATCAAATGATGCAAACAACTTTTGTTGTGACCAAAACGAACACGAAAAAATTGAAGAAATTGATTTTAAAAAACTGAGGAAATTGATACAAAATCACCAAATCGAACACCAAATTCATCAAAGTGGCTCAGATAATTCTAACCCAAATTCATCAAACCCAATTTGGTTCAAAATGAACCAAATTCACCAAAAAATCAGATTCAAAGAAATGGCTCAGATCTGGGTTAGTACATGAATCTCCATCACCCTCACCAAGAACATAAAATCGACCCAAAAATCAAATTCGAACAATCTGAATCTGTCAAACAATTTGAACCCTATTTTTTGGTGTCGAGGCTCAATATGGAAAACCAACATCATCACCGCCTCAAATCTTCCCAAAATCGAAGGACAACACATAAACCCACAACGTATGGCGGCAGGAACAAAGAAAACCACCAAAAATCTGGCCAAAATCAAGCGAGGCGGCGGCATATGGTGCGACGGCAGCCGTGGTGTGTCGGCGGCCGTGGAGAAAGGCGATGGTGCGTCGGTGACCACTACCACCATACACATGCAATGCCGTCTGCCGCTCTTTCAGAAGTTGCCGAGAGGGAGGCTCAGATCTGGATTATCACTGCCTCAAATGGGAGAGATAGAATATAGAACATAGATAGACAGAGAGAGTAGAGAGCAGACATCAAAGAGTACAGAGCAGAGCCAATGGAAGAGCCAACAGGCGAGAGAATGTAGAGAGGGAGAGGGCAAAGTTGGAGAGAGAGTAGAGAGCAGAGAGTAGATGAGCCGATAGGAGAGAGAAGGTAGAGAGAGAGAGGGCAGAGATGGAGAGAGAGACTAGAGTGTAGAGAGTACAGCCGATGGGAGAGATAAGGTAGAGAGTGAGAGGGCAGACATGAAAATCTTGGCAGAACAGTGTGCAATCGCACCAAAAATGGTGCGATTGTGTATCTGGGTTTTGGCTTCAAAACGGCGGCGTTTTAAGTGATTTGGGAGCGGGCTGCGATTATTTTAACTAGGCCCGAGTTAATTTTTATCACATCTATCAAATAGATCACATATATTGTTGAGCGTAAATAACTTATCTTAACAGGTGCTTATCACCTCTATCAAACAGGCCCTTATCACTTCTATCAAACATGCCATTAAAATGTTTTGTTGACGAAATTAATAATTAAATATTTTTTACTTCCATTTATCTTTTTCCCTTTTTTTGTTAGTATTTACTATTTACACTTAATCTATTCCTTGACGAGTATTAGGTTATGGGTTGACTCATATATATTTACTTCCATTCATACTGACGTCCATTGGCCGCGAAGCTTATAGCGGACGCCCTACCACACAACATGTCATTGAAGACATCAGAGTGGTTCAGGATGTTCATGTCGTTGTTTGAATCAACTATACCAAAGAATGCATGTCAAATCCACAGCCGGTGATCGACAAGTACTTATAGGGTGATGGTCGAATGGGTGCAATTGTCGCTGGTATATTGCCCTCTCCATGATGTTAGAACAGTTTGTCAACTCCTGCATGCATTCGATGTTGCCAAGCATGTCGGGATGTCGTGTTGTGCCTCGTGCATATTGAGCAATTATTGGCAGTCTTGGGGTTTTTTGCCACCTTTATTCCTGGTTGAATATATCTCGAATGCCCTTGCAGAATCGTTTCAATCACTCTCGCCCTGTGGTTTAGGCGACATGCAAGTACTCATCGAATATATTAGAACTTCCATCGGGTGCGAGTTGCTGGATGGTCGATGTACATTTTTTGAGCATGGAAAGACATTGCCGCCCAATCGCGTCCAAGCATTGTTGGAAGAATTTTCACGCGCCACCAACGTATTTGCTATGAGCATAAATAAATCTCTGCTCAAATGAAAACGACGTCGAAATACGCCCGTGCCCATTGCAAGTTTTTGGAGAAATAATCTGCCACGAGGCAGGCGTCGGTAGCTTCTAGTTCTCAGTGCATACTGTGCATGTACAACCTTGGTCGGGGTTGATTGACCTTCATTACGGCCATATAATCCATTGCAAGCTCCCTTACATCGCGAGCCATTCGAAAAAAATGGTCGTAGTCGTTGGCCGTATTATCGTTGTCGGGGATATTACCATTGCCCCCGTATAGATCCATCTAAAAAAGAAAACAGTTGAAATATAGAAAGAAGCTTGAGAGAATTGGAGAATAATAGAATTGTGGTGTGAATGAAATGAGGAAAAGTGGGGTATTTATAAATAGGTGTAGGATTAAAAAAATAGAAAATAGGGAAAACCATTGTCCCTCGGCGGTAAAATGCATATTTTTTATTTATTAAATCGGTTTTCACCGTTTATTTTAAGAAAATTAAATAATGGCTAGAATTTAGCCTAGTCGCACCTCACCTCCGTGTCACGCACGCACCACAACCATTGGCCAGTGAGGGTGGTCCCCCAACTAGACGCGTCGAGTGCTCATTCGCAGCGAGCGTGTAAGCACGTCTCTCCGTGCAGCCTCCAACGCGACGCTTCTTCGCTCTGCGCACATGAGCACGACGTTGTTTTTGCTCTAATGGGCTAATCATGTAAAACAAATAATTCAACGTCTTATAATTACTGACTCGACAAGGCACAATTTACAATGTGGATTAAAAAATTGTTTTTAATTTTTATTTATTTATTTATTTGTTTGTTTGTTTTGCACACAGTGGCGGATCCAGGTGGGGTCGGGGGTTCAACCGACCCCACCGTCGGCCTATGAGCGTCGGAAAACACCATTAAACGTTAAAACGGCATTTGGAGCCGCCGCAAATCCCATGGTGCAGCAGCTCCGCCTCAACCCTTTGTGGTTTATGCGAAATGGAGAAGGAGAAATTATCGAGGAAGAAGAGAGGCGACGAGATTGCTGGCGGCAGGTTGCCGGAGGAAAGGCAGACGATAGATTGGGGAGCTGATGTGCAGAGAAAAAATGTTGCGAATAGGGAAAAAGAGACAGATGCTGAGATGGGTATGAGAGAGAGAGAGAGAGAGAGATTTGGGCTCTTCATCTTGGTCCTTGAATTAACGATATTTTGGGCTTGAGTATTTTGTTGGGCTTTCAATTAATGAGAGTGGTGATTGGGCTTACAAATAAAATTAAACCTTGTACTTAATTAAATTCAAGTTTAAAGCACGGTTAACTAATTATGTTTGATTGGCCGAGACTGTGATTAATCTATTAATACAGTTGTAAGCTTTATGATCAAGTAAGCTTAGTTGAGACAATTATTTCAGAAAATATTAATTACTCGAAGTAAATAATTAGCAAGGATGCATAATAAAAATTATTATGTGTATTTACTAAGTGTAGTTACTTATTATATGAAACAGAACATGAAAAGGATTTGCATTATATTATTTTGCAGATAAAGGCGTTAATTAAACAAATGGAGTAAAGAGATCCGAAATAAGAACGAGTAACACTAGAATGAGACATTGGTGTTACAAAAGAATTAAATGCTTTTACATATTTGTTCCCTTCTCGCTATGTGGGGGCCGCCAAAAAGTGGTTGTGGGTGTCATGGGTGTATTGAGCCACTAGAGCCGTCGAAGACTCGAAGTGGTGAATGTTGTTGTGCGATTGGTGAAGAAGGCGCGTTGTTGATGTTGTGTGAGTACTGCGCCTCTGCTTTCCGACCTTCTTTAGCTAGCGCGACTCCGACCTTACGAATTCCATTTCTTAGATCTGTCATTGTTTGCACGGGAAATTTTTCTTAAGAAAAAAACTATTCAATAATATATAAATTGCTATATACGAAAAACAAATGAACAACCCACATAACTAGGTTTACAACTCGAAGTATTGGAATATCAATTCAATAATTGGTTAAAAGATTTTAGAAATATACGTAAAATCTATCTTTATTTAATATTGATTGTATCTCATATTATAAACTAAGATAATTAAAGCTAAATATAACAATCTCAAATATGATAATTTCGAGAAATGACTTTCTAAGCACATTACCAGTGAAACATTAACTTATGCTTATAGAAATAAGTAATTGCAGCTAATCCCACCCCACATAGTAACAACTGAATTTCTACTACAACACAATACCACCCTTGCAAAATTTCCGCAGCAACAATGAACGCAGATTTAATTGCTTAGATAGAACTGAAGTCATTGCACAAAAAAATTTATTTTCATATATACACAACAAATCTTTAGTTTAACTTGACAACATCAAATAAATATTCTGTCTCAAAATTGAAATTCATTTTATGAAACTTTAGTTTATACCTAATAAGTTATTAGTGATACAATATAAAAAGAATCAAGAATTCATCTTAAAAGACTCGAATTCATTCAATTCATGTTGTTATCTAAATAAAATAATTGAAATAAAACAATTCATTATATAAAATTAGAAATGAAAACCATAGAATAACTCATTCAAAATTACATGTACGTACATATGCAAACCCTTTAAGATTCACTCGACCGACAAAGAAAATAAATTCAAATCCGATAAATTCAAATTGAAATATATTGAATACAAAACAACATCTCTTCCACGCAATGTTTTAAAAACCGGATCGGTGAGCGAACCGGCGAAGCTATCGGTTCATGGTTCAACTGGTCGGATCGATCAGACCACTGGTTGAACCGGAATACTGTATATATATATATATCAAAAAATATTTAAATTAGTAAATGATAAAATATAATTAACTATATATCACATAAAAATATTAATATATATATAATTAAATATATATTATATAATTAATATTAAAATTTAATGAGTGAACAAATATAAATAAAATTATGTAAATGTTAAAATGCAATTAGATATATATTTAAATAAAAAATAATAAAATTAATTAGTTACTTTATACATAAATCAGATAGCCT
>JAYDZE010190882.1:0-21257 GCA_034509125.1 Monilaria moniliformis | reverse complement strand
TGCTACAGTATTCCGATTCAACCAATGGTCTGACCGATTCGACCAGTTGAACCATGAACCGATATCTTCGCCGGTTCGCTCAGCGGTCCTATTTTTAAAACATTGCTGTCGAGTGTATCTAGACCACGTAACTATTTTTCCAAGTTGGGTGCATGTCGTGGCGTGAGGTAAGTGGACAGTCAGGTATGAGGCAAACGGACAGGTTTGATATGATTTATATTCCCCACGGCGTATCTTATCGTCGCTTTTTTCCATTTTTCATTTTTTGGTATTCCGGTTTTTCGGAGTGACATCCAATCATCTGACGTATATTCCAATCATCTGACGTATATTCACATTTTCCTAATTTTCCCTCTTTTCATTAGTTTCACGTCCAATCCGGAGTCTTCTGTGAGACCCACTTCAAGGTGGGTCAGTTGAGATGGAATGAAATTTAGATTTAAATTTTATAATTTTTTAAGTACTAATAAAATTATAAATTAAATTTAGTTTTATAAGTACTAATAAAACATTTGAAATATGAATTTTGACACATATCTTAGTTCGTCATAATCAAATTATCTCATAAGAGTTTGTGTAAGTGAAAAATTATCAACGAAAGGATATTGGATTTTTTTATTTTTTTTTGAGGTTCTGGAATTTGGTTTAATAAATAAAGGTGTTTAGTGATTATCATTAACTGATTTTCTGGTGGTGTTTTATATGAGGAAATGAGATATTACTCAGTATGTGTTTCGAATTTTTGAGCTTACCGTCTTTACTTTATGAAAGCTAATTTCATGCAAATGAGGAAGTGGTTCATAAAGTCTATAATTTTAATATAGTAAACAAAGAGCGGTTGAATATACAACTCCATATTCACTTTCTTCTTTCTTTTTTTCTTTTTTCTTTTTTGAGAGAAATTTTTTTACTGGAAATAAATTTTTGGTGCATCAGTTTTGCCATTTAAATTAAAGTATAGATCGGTTAGTATCCACATATTTGCAACAAGGTTGAACTAAACATTATATCAATGATTCGGTTCATAAACGAGCACATGTTTTTATTTATGAATTTAATCATTTATAGACACTTAAAATTATTATTGCCTATTTTTCATTCATGCCACTAATTAGAAGTATAATTATTTTGTTTAGAAGATTATTAAAAATATTAATCAAATATCAATCTGACGAATGACGATGCGGTGATGTTATTGCTTGCCATAACCATGTTAAAAATTGGTCAAAGAAAAAACAACTTTTACACAATTTTACGAAATATAAACTTTTTATTTGATATATGAAGATTAATTAAGAAAAAGTATATGCGCATATAGATCTACTTCACTTGTTTTGTTCTACACCTGTTTTTTAATTAGTATATTTCAGCTCAAAGAAACAAACAAATAAGCAGGTTTTCCGTTTCATGATAAAGGTGGGTGGGTTGGTGATTGATTGTGTTAATTTGACTCCGATGCTCTAATTAAATTTTATTTAATTAGGTCGAATACTATAATTACCGCCATTAATTATGGCTATCAATAACTTAGGTGCGGGTAACGTTAATTACAATGCTGCGTCTGACGCACTAGGCATTTTTTAGATACATCCACGCACACATGCTAGTCCAGTTAGGTGTGATTCAAACCACTGATATGTTGATTAGAGGAAAAACATTTTATGAATTGAGTCACTCTACATTGTCTATGGTTAAAGAATTGTCATATTTGTATATGTATATATATGATAAAGTACAAACTATTATATAATGATGAATTTGTTGAAAAACATCATAATTCACTATAAAAATGGTGAAATATAAAATAAAAAATAAAAAATCTCACATGCACCAGATTTAAACCTAGAATCATGAACTGATTCAGTAAAATAATAAATACACCATAAATCTTCACAATCTAAGTACTAAAAGTAATTCATAGGTTATATTTTAAAATTAATTTTTATTTTATCAAAATTATTCCTCTCTATATATTGTGTTAGTTGTGGTCATAATTTTGATAGGATTTCATTGTGAATGTCAACCTCAAAGGCAAACTAATTGTAGTACTGTCTATATTGGATAGGAATAAATGGTTAGCGTGACATTTTTATAGTCGCAACAAAGTTCTTATACTTAATTATAAATACCGTACGTAGGAAAAATGCACGTGAAGACACATTAAACCATTCATTGCGATTATTTTGAGGGGATAATTAATTGCAAAATTAACATAACATATGTCGTAGATAAAGCCGACAGACTAAATAAAACATATATCAAAACAAGTCGTATATGATAGATTTACTAATAAAATAGTGAAACTTCAAATTCATGATCTGAATAAAAGTTACTCAATATGACAGTAATTTTCCTTATAATTAATACTCCTAGATACACTTGAATAGGAAAAATGAAATAGCAAAGAGAAATGGTGTAATTGTATGTAATAGAATTTGCCTATGAATTACTATATATGTAGTCAAATACAGTAGAGTATAAAATATGTATACGCAAGTAGAAAATTAATATATGTATAAAATAAATCTCAGACTAGCAAGAATATAAAATAGGTACATGATAGAGGATACATGCTTTGATGCTATTAGAATCTCAATGCCAGAAAGCATACATACAATTGGCACACTGTATAAGAATATAGAATGCTTACATTTGTAAAATTAGGTGCAAAAGTGGCCACAATCAAACTAAACAAGGAAACAAGAACAAGAACATTTTGGTACATCTGGGTTTTATTCAAAGGATGAGATATTCTTCTTTTAGTTTTTTTTTTTTTTTTTTTGTGGTAAAAAATGAACTCAAAGAAATTGGTTTTATTCTGTTTGGCGAGTCTCCTGTCAAATTAATGATCCCTTTTATCCGGTCTCAAGTTCAAAACCGATCCATATATTTGTATGCTTGCGTGTGAAATTAAAAAAAATGAATTTCAAATGAAATACTGATTGACTGAAACAAATTTTGTGCAACCAGAAAGTTACCTCCCAATTTTAGAGTTAGTGTTTAAATATAAAGAGAGACTCCAAAGGAAATATGTTGGGCTTCGAGATTATGAGGTTTTAAAATGAGAAGCTAGGGTCGTATGATAATTAAGCTTAGTCTAACAACTTTTAGCCTTTATAATCGTTCTCTAAACAGACTGGCTGTGATAAGTTGGATGAAGGTGAGGATGACGTCAACTCAGCATGCCCCTTATGTCCTATGCGACACACGTGCTATAATGACCGGGGCAAAGGGTCTCAATCCTGCGAGGGTGAGCTAACACCAAAAATTCGTTATCAGTTCAGATTGCAGTAGCTATACGAGTATTAGCTATATAATTTAGATGTAGATTTTTATTTTTATTTTTACTTTTATTTTTAGTGGAAATTTTAAGGAAGATCGGGAAATCATAATATTAGTTGGAAATGTGATGTGGTTCAAAATCTTGAAAATATAATTTGATATTTCAGAAAGCATAAAAAATTGGTATAAAGATACTTTTTTGTTATGCTTGTAGAGATTCCTCCACGATAGGGTTTTTGTCAATGCAGAATCTCGAATATACCAATTCCGAAACAACACGCACGTTTTCTAACTTTGATTATTTTTTAGAATAAAGCTAGTTATGTCTTAAAATAATTTTTGTAAAAGTTAATTGCTGATCTATATTTTCAGCGATAAAAAATTAATTGTAAGACTTATCCATTAATTCCACATAATGCATGAAATTCAACTCAAATTTGCAATTCTCATAATCCAACTTTCCAAACGATTTAATAATACTGTAAATTTATGCTAGCCAAAACTGATTTAATACAAAAAAATCATTTTTTTTTATTATTTCTAGTTTAGTTTTAACATTTATGCCAAAAAAAATGGGTCTATTTTTTTTATAAAAAAAAATCGTATGAACAGCCATAATTTTATTAATTTAGCTATTTCGTATCACTCTTATTAATATCTTCAAACTGCAAATTAGAAGATGGGAACATGGGTGAAACGTTACAAACGTCGCACATGATTAAAAAATCGTGCATTATTTAAATTAACCCATTAATTAAGTAAAATGTGGATTTTGATGTCTAAACTACTGAATGTAAAAATTAATTAGTTATCACTTTGAAGGAATAAATTTTTGGTTTGGGTTGAAAGCAACGTAAATTGCGTAATGGATCACTAATCCTCAAAAATAATATGTGACTACCACAATTAATATTGCTAATTTTGCATTATTTTCTCACCTCTTGTCGTTCTAAGAAACTTTGCCGAGGTAGAATTGAAAATTCTCTTTTAGGTGAATTGCTTCACAAGTTAAAAAGTAGTTTTAGGTGGAAAATAACTAACGACACGTTTTCCCTTAATAATGGATTGAAAATGAATATTTTAATATTTCCACCGTGTCTCATTTTCGTAGGTCATGAAACTAGTCAAATTTATAAATTAAGTTAAGTTAAGAATATGATATAAATATATAATTGTAAATTTAAATCTTGACGTACATGGCCGTAGCACCTGTCAAGAATCAAGACGACGACTTGTGGTTTTGAATACCTTAACTGATTTTGACCTACTTTTAATAAGTTCATGTATGGACCATCTCAATGTGTCATTGTTTGTTCAACCATAAAACTCATAATTGGGAGTTTGGTTCTTAAAATTAAAATGATGGATGGCAGTAATATATATTCAATTCAAATTATTTTTTAATGCAGAATTAAGATCAACTTTAAATCGTCAGATTTAAAAAGCTAATGGTTTGTCATTATCCCACGCGACAATATTAATATAACTATTATTAGCCATGAGGACATTTAGGTAATTCATCAATTAATCGGTTATGATAAGTTGTAGATTTTATGGAAATTGATTATGCTGCTCAAACGTGGGATATTTTTTTATTTTATTTTTTCCCAAAATTTGTGTTACAATGATATAACTTAACGTTATGATGATTTACAGTCAATGTTATGATGATTTAAATTCAATGTCATGTTCAAGTGTATTTTTGAATTTGTAATGGTCCATTTTATTTTCAATGACAGTTGATACACACTTTTTCTTTCCTAAAATATCTTAAAACTTTAAATTTCATATACCTCTCTCAATTTAAATTATTTTTTCACAAATCATATATCAACTTAAAGGTAATTTTATGAGGATTATGACGGAATCATAAATGCATATGCTCACACGAAAAATCTTGTATGAAAAATGGAATATATAAATATTTATATAAATATCTCAGTAAACTTGCATTATAATGAAGTAAATTCATTATTATGATGATAATTATTCTATGTTATGGTGATTAAAAAAAAACTCAGACAACAAATTTATAGAGATCCATAATTGTTTATTTAGGTCATTCATCCTATAAAGTCGTTCAACATATAGAAGTAGAATTAGTTGCTATCGGCATTCATCATCATTATTCTACGATGTCAGATATTGATTATGCGTTTTCGAACTCGTATTATTCTAGTGTTGGTTTGAATTTAGTCGCCAATGTACGAAGAATCTTGCTCTGAAGGTATGTGAATCGTTGTCTACATATGTTAAGTTGATTTATGCATATTGAGAACTGATTGAGTAGAATGCGATGGAATGACGCAAGTAATATTGTGTAATGATATTATTGTCGTATTTGATGATTAACAGTTGTTGTAAAAGAAATTACATGTTGTTTATAAATTCATCATTTATTGATTATCGATATTCAATATAATGATTTTGGCACATTGCTCGTGATGATCAACATTAAATGATAATATATTCGCATTAATAATGGAACATAGCATAACATGACTGTTATTCATCAGTTGTTTGTTATAATGACAAAGCATATGTGCGATAATGATATCTCGAATGTAATAAAATGATACATGATATGCATGGTTGTTATTTATGGAACACAGATTTGTACGAATATTTATCACTATTTTTCACAAATTTGAGTATAATGACATTCCGTATCCAACTTAACGATGAAGATGTATTGTTTTGACTAAAGATATACTGCCATGAGTGAGTGGAGATATAATGCAGTTATTATTCTATATTTTTAGGCAACTACCAAATTTGAAAAAGTGGAAGATTTTATGTATGACATTTTTAACCTTTTGATTATTTATATATTATGTTGTAATGATACGCGTTTAGTTTAAATAATGATCATTCATTATTAAATTCAATGAATTATATTTGATCTTAGTTTTGCACTAAGAATATGATATAATATAACCCTAGTGTGTGTCAGTGTGTGTGTGTATATATATATATATATATATATATATATAAGCTTTCCTTCTGATTCCCTCATTAAAGATTTACATGGATATGCGTGATAAGGTGTAGTTCAGTTATAAGAGAGGCTCAAATCTTGTTCGCATGTAGAAAGGAAAAAGAACTGTATACTATATTTTACCTATGCTGTCGTGAATTAGTTTTTGAATAGTACTAAACAAAAACTTATATGAACCGATAATTTTAACTGACACAAGACGATTTACAAAATTTGTGGCCAATTGAAATCTAGTGTACGTAAGAACCCTTTCCAAACACAAAAAGGAAGGGTGCAGCTGTCATAGGATTAGGATACCAAGAAAAAGAAAATTCAGTCTTTGACTAATGTGGCGTGTGTGGGGCCGGGACCCAAATTCATGTATATACCAACTTGACTTTAATTTAACGTTTGGGGTTATTAGAAAGAGATGCCAACATCTGACCGATTATTCAAATTGGTGCTCCTCCTTTATTTCTCATATCACATGCTTTTTATGATTCTTTAACATACAGATCCACTTTCTCTAAAAGGTATTTGCAAATATCCTCAAATAATTGTCAAAACATTGGTTATTGGATTAAAAAATAAAATCCTCTTCAAAATATTTTGTTGACATGAAATGAGATACTTACTGTGAAAAGAATTTAGTGAGGTCGATGTCATTGTCATATCAACTTTAATTAGGCATCATCATCAAATCACAAGAAAATTACAATAAATAATAAAGTTTATGTATTTGAAGAAAAAAATAAAAAATTATTGCAAAATAAAAATAGCAAAAATATGTGTATTTTTTAAGTTGATTAACACTCAAAGCTACTATACCTCGAGAACGACCTGAGTCCTATTTAATCAAAAATGGTGGAAAACATGTACTTTCGTAATTTCGAACGTTATTTAGAATGGATAATTTTTGTTAGCATGGTGGACATTTTTTCAGACCATCCCTTTTTGCTACAATTCATTACAGTATCAACTTAACATATTAATGTGGAAATATATTTTTTTTATATATTTTAGATCTTTTCTCCATCTTGAAAAGTATGCATAAAATAAATAATAAAAAAGTGGGGACCATTAAAATTCCTATTCTTCAATTTTAAATAAATTTATAATTAGGAAAAACGCATTTTTAAGTAATACTTTCTTTGTCATGTTTGAAATGCCCCATTTAAAATGTCTCATTTCTATTTTAGGATAAATTATTGAGTTTATAATTTTTTTAGCATTATATATATGGCGGACACTATCTAATTAATTATTTAATTAACCTTGTCTCTTAAATAATTATATCTTAAGGGGGCGTTTGGCTTGTGTGTTTAGGGCTGATAGTGATACACTATCTATAAATAACAGTCTTTTCTTGTGTTTGGTACACAAGACATCCAAAAGGTTGGCATGTGTTACACTACAGCGGTCCATTTTAGGAGGCGCGTTTTTCACTGTTACACATGGTTTTTGTGTCTTGTGAAGATGGTCTGATAACTTTCTTGCAAAATAGATAACAATTGGTTTTGCCTTCTTTACCCTTGGCCACTGTGTATCTGTCTCTTCGTTTCACCGCCTCCTCACTTCTAGATCTGACCACAACAACATCGCGCACCTAAGAGGGCCGGCAGTAGTGGGTGGCTTTTTCTTCGGCGGCAGTGGGATTCCCGGCAGCAGGGATGGGTTGCTCTTTGTGACCGTCCGCACTCCACAGCCGACGACTCCTCCGATTTGGGGGCGGTTTTGCTTCGATTTAGGTGCTCGATTTTTGCGATGGGTTCGATTTTGGATTCGATGGTTTAAGGCTGTGAGGATTGGGGTTTTGGTCTGAGCCTTCGTGTGTTTTGATTTTGTGGATGTTGGGTGTATGACTTTTGGGTGTTCCGATTTTGTGTGTTTTGATTGTTGGGTTTTTGGATTTTCCAGCATCCTCTTCGTTGTCCTATTTTGTTTTTCTGATTTTGGGTGTTTTGAAGGTGGGGTGACTGTGGTGGGGTGTGGCGGGTGACTGTGTTGGGTCGCCGGAAATGGTTGAGGCAACGATGATGTTCTTCCATTTGAGCCTATTTTGCTCAATTTCTCGGTTAAACGTTGGGCGGCGGGGCGGTGGCGGTGGCTGGGGCGGGGACGGGGGCAGTTGCTATGGTGGCGGCCCACTGCCATTGATTATAGGGTTGGAAAGAAACCCTAAATTAAGAATTAATTAATAAGTTATTGATTTATTGAAATTTAATTTACAATTAATTAACTAAATAAGTTTAAATTAACATCAATTAATTTAAAACTTTTTGATTTTTTAAAACAGAATTATTTTAATAATAATTAGTAACAAATAAGATTATTAATTACAAATTAATTCATTATAATAATAAATTAACTCATCTTAATTAATTAATTACAAATTAATTAACATATATCACAATTAATTAATTGATTATAGATAACTAAAATTAAATAATATTTATAATTGAAAAAAGTAAAAAAGTCATTACACCCTTTATCTATAATATAATTATATCCATCAAATTTATTTTTATCTTACTTTCTATCTTACTTATCTAATAAAATATTAAAATCCTTATATATATTTCTAATCCAAATTTTATTCTTAATACTAAAACGGATTAACTATTTACCAAAGGCATCTACAGAAATAAGACGGAGTATTATGTTTGTGGCATTTTCACGTGCAATGATGGTTATATATACCAGTAATAGCCCATGACGTGACTTATATATTCGATGAGGAGCTCAATTACCCATATTATAGCTGCATCGCACTTGTGAATTGTTATCCATAATTGGTTTTTGTTACATGTGATGTTGCACATCATACATGCATAGAATCCAATGGAATCTGAGTACATTCTCTAATAAAGTGCAAAATAATATATAATATAATCTCTTATTTGGTCGGCCAAACCGATGTAATTGGTCGAGATTATGAAGATTTTTAAATTCCAGAAAGCAGAAATGGATATCCCGACTCACCCACGCGATTCCAATACTTTTTAATTTTCATTAGCGATCAGTATTTTAATTTTCTTTGCATACTTTTCAATTATAAAGAGAAAAAATATTTGCTTAAGTGACGATGAACTTCATTAGTAAAACGTCACGTAGATCGGAAATTCGAATCACTTTGCGTACACGCGAATGGCAACTCAAAATTTATCTATACTATTCTGCATAAATAACGAGGGAGAAATAATAACTAAATAAATGCGCTAAAATAGCCGACGTGTCACCAAATAAATCCGAAAGCAATCCACTGTCATTATTTTAATAATAAAAATTGAAAAAGTTGACTTTGAGGTGTGTGTAAAAACGAAATGAGGGAAAACAGTGGATAGTTTTGATGGTTTGTTCACTGTTGAACACAGTTTTCTCAAATCATTTTTAAGTTCAAGTGTTATTCTTCAATTGCCACATACAGTAAAAAACTTTTTAAAGTAAATATTACTCTTGAATGGAATTTCGCATAAATAAAATAAAAAGTGAAAATAATATGCGTTAACAAATTAAATATAATACATGAAACAGAGAAAACTAAAAGCTATATTATTATTTTGCATGACTCAGCAATGTTAGTTAATAGTTAATACTATTCGTATTATATTTAATTCGGAAACTTGAGTTTCATAAAAATGGGAAAATATTGCATCTGCAATTGGTAAATGATTTCTCCATTTTTCTCTTTATATACCAAAAATTAAATAAAATATCAAAATAATTTTAAGAATTAAACTATCCTTATTATACATTAATTATGATTAAATAAAAGCCCTATGTATCACAACACAGCCACTTAAGTCGACTTTCCAACAAAAAATTAAGCTAATTATAGTATAATCGGCAAAAAGTTATAGTTGTTCTACTAATCTCTAATACTCTTTCACAACAATACTACTTATACGCGAGAGTACTGAAGCTTTAATTTAATTTCCATAAAAATGGAGGATGTGAATGGAATTGTATCCTTTTACTTTTTAATTCAACAAATCATATTGGTCTTCACTCTTCACTCTTCAGGAATATTTATTTTCCGGCCCTTTTTTTATAGGCCCGACTCTACTAGGCCCTAGGACTTGGGCTGGTTCGACCCCCTAAGGGGGCAGTACTTTTTTTTTTTTTTTTAATTTTTTTTATTATTATTTTATCGTTATTCTTTATTATAATTATTATTACAGTTCACACAGATAATTTGTGAATTAGTTAATATCGATTCCAAAATACTCAAACGACTCCCTAATACATTCATCTATATCAGATCGAATGTCATAAACAAATGTGTCAATCCAATATCTAAAAATATGGTATATGAATTTGCTTATATCAAATAATAATTTCGAGTGATAATATAGCACAGCTCAATCAATATGATATTTGAATAGATAAGGAGTTGGTAAGATATGAATAAAATCGGACGTGTGAGTTGTAATTAAAAAAAAAGAAAAAAAAATAATCGGAGTATTATAAGACTCTGCAGAGGACATATGAGAGGATGGGTATATTTGTCATTCAGCAGAGTCATGTGGTGATAAAGCCCTAAAACTCAAGGAGGTGGTTTCTTGCTCCGTCTGCTGTACTTCATTCATCTTCCTCGTCCAAATCAAAGCAGTGTTATTCAACAGAGAAATTGAAGGAATGGGGAGAGAGATGACCAACACGGTGTCCAATCAGAAGCCGCAGTCGGAGATGTCCTACACGGTAGAGCAGCTCGTTGCCGTCAATCCCTACAACCCCGACATCCTGCCTGATCTCGAGAACTACGTCAATGAGCAAGTAAGCCGCTATTTTGCTTTCTATAGGTTGAATTAATGTGTGTTTTTTCAACTTTTCATGTTTTATTGGGGTTCCGCGCATGTCAGCTGTTTTTTGTGTTCGTTCGACTTGTTGCTGTTTCCTCATTTGTTTTGCTTTGATTATGTAATTTTAGGTTTCGTCGCAAACCTACAGTTCGAATGCGAATCTTTGCCTTCTGCGTCTCTACCAGGTTCCTTTTCTCCTTCTATTTTTCATTTGATTTCTTTGTTTGGACTATTTCTTTTTTTGTTTGCATCGTTGATGATAGTTGTTATTGTGATTTGTGTTGTTCTTTACGAAACCAAAACCATACAGTTTGAGCCAGAGCGGATGAGTACTCAAGTTGTTGCTCGCATTTTGATTAAGGTTAGTTAAGTGTGTCTTTAGATAGATGCAGATAACTTCTCTTCTTCACTCTTTTTTTTTTTCGTTTACTTTTGTTTTCATCATTAAGTATATATTGTGCTTAACGCATTGATATCTTATCCAGGCACTGATGGCAATGCCTGCCCCAGATTTCAGCCTGTGCCTCTTTCTAATTCCTGAAAGAGTGGTACTTTCTTCATCTCTTTAATCTCAAAGCACAATTCCTTACCAGTTTTACTTATTTCTGGAGCTTTAAGTTATAGACCAAGCATGTTTGCACTGCGTAGGGTTGTGTTAAGAGAATTGATTTTTTCTCTTACTATGAGGACACGTCTGCTTAGCATTATTTGGCTGGATTGATTGGTTTGATCCTGGGTAATCCACTGTTCACTTCGTTAGATTTGAAATGAGTGATATCTCAAGGCCTGGTATTTTTTCAAATATATTGATCTATTGGTTGGGTATGAGTCCAACCCAAGGGCGTGATCTTATTTTAATCCAATTTAGCAGAAAATTAAAATGCCTATTCTATCCCTGAACTCAATTGATATAAGGCATTCTTCAAAAAACGTTATTCTCAAACTCAGGTTCATGGAGAAGCAGATTTTGATTCCTCTCGATGCCATATCAACAGACAATGCTAAAGCTAAAGTGAATTTGGATTTTGTTCTATTCAACACCACCGTCTCCCATTTTGCCTCTAACCACCTATTCTGGCAGAAGCTAAGCACATGGGGGGAAGGGAGGACTGAATTGTTTTATTAATTTAATCCCAATCTCCAAATTATCCCTAGATTTATCAATACTCAAATTTTAAGTAATCCTGAAAAGTAGATGTGCCCTAAATGATAATACAAAATTCGTACAGCTTGGATTAGGAGTTTGTCTTGATGAAATATTATTTCTCTAACTCCAACTTCAAATTTATTTATCTCTGTATGGGAAGTTAACTGTATTACTTTGTTGGTATTCTGATACCAGGTTTCTACCCATGGATGACTGGTATTTTGCTAAGACTGTTGGAATTCCAGTTGTTTAAATTTTGGTCTACCATGTTTGCAATAGATCAGCTTTTTTCTTTTTAGCTCTCTCTAGCTTGTTGATTGCTAACAATGTTATCAATGTAAAACAAGATATTTATATACTTGTTGGCTGTTTTAAGTATATATTGCTACTTTTAGTTGTATCCATTATCCCTTGGTCATTAATATGATAATAGTGAGAGGCTTTATGCATTTTAGCTAACAAGAGTTAATGAGCTTTTGTTTCTTTATTTGTCATCTGAATGTTATACATTTCTATGTTTTAAAGGACATAAGTATTCTAATATCTTGTCCTGCCATTTTTTTGGGGTGCAATCATTAGCAAATGGAAGAACAATTTAAGACACTCATTGTTCTGTCACACTACTTGGAGGTATGTTTATCATCTTCTCTGAGTTCTCTCTTCCTTGATTGTCATTAAACATGCTCCTTTTGGTTCTATGTCTTATAAGGTAATCATGTGTAAGAAATGCATCTCACTATGTACTCTACTTCATGCACAGACTGCCAGATTTCGTCAGTTTTGGGATGAAGCTGCTAAGAGCCGTCATATATTAGAGGTCGTACCAGGTATATGGAGTTGGCCACTATTGTTTCTTTGGTTTCCCACCACAACATTGAGCATTTGAGCACTATCGTGCTACTGTTTCAGTATAATTGTTGCTCTCACGTTTCTGATGTAGCTTACTGACATGCTTAGCTTAATCAGGTTTTGAGCAAGCAATTCAGTCGTATGCAATCCATATCCTTTCAATAACTTATCAAAAAGTTCCTAGATCTGTTCTTGCTGAGGTAGGATTCTCTGCCTGGAAGGTCCCTCTGCTGCCAATTTCAAATTACACATGAGCTTATTAAGATGTTTGAAATGATGGATTATTTCACAGGCCATCAACATTGAAGGTCTGGTCTTAGACAAGTTCATTGAGCACCACATCACTAACTCTGGTTGGGCTATAGAGAAGAATCAGAACAAGGGTCAACTTATCATCCTTCCTCTTAATGAGTTCAAGAATCCTGAGCTTAAGAAAAGTGCTACAGATGGGATTCCATTGGAGAATATCACCCGGATCCTACCAATTCTCGGCTGATCTCTGCTGTGGAGATAATTAATTTGGTAGAGACCGATCCTGGTCAAATTTTGGCCATTCTTGTGACGAGATGCATACTTGTGTTTTTTCTTGCCAAAGCACCATATATTTTAAACCCAACCTGGAACTACAGTGTTTTGATCAGAGTAGACCTGTTTGAGCTAATTAAATGCAAAAGGTTGTTATCGATGACCTTCTTATACACTTTATCTTCATTTTTTCTCAAGCGAATCTAATTGGTTGTAGTCACAGTATTCTTGCTGTATAATTAACTCTGATCTTGCTTTTTGGTAGGGTGAATTGGGTTGTCACCTATATAGTCTTTTCAACTTCTCAACTATAGCTTGTCCCAATCATTTGCCGGGCAAAGTTTGAATCCAATTCCTACACTGATGAATATCCCAGTGAGTTATACATTTGTGTATTGATAAGACTATTCACTATTATTTTAAGCTAGGTCTCTCTTCTGGATAAAACATATAGCTAAGAGAAATCACGAATCAGAATAGAAAAGCTTGTCCCACCCATGGCCATGAGTAAACATTTTTCTTGGTATATCTAGATAATGCGTAGGAGAATAAACTGAAAATTTTCGAGTTGCAAGAAAAAATGCTAAGTGATGAAAACTCAAAAAGGTGCTTCAAGATATAAATGTGTGCGTATACAGATATAATCTTTGTGGTTGTAGAATATTTAGCAACTTCCATCAACCAGGAGAGGCATTGAGATTTGATTAACTCCGTTGCAAGGGTAACCGCGATCAACAAAAGGGAGTCATGGTTGAGAAACTTATTTGCAACGTCAATTGTTTCGATCAAAGTGAAATCCACAAATAAATGAAAAGAATCAATAGCCTAGTGCTAAGGAGGTGGAGCTCCGACCATTCGTTTATGATATATATACACACATATACTAGGTGGCGGAGTAAATATCAAAGCACAGAAACAGAAGGGAAAGGAAGAAAGGAAAAGAGCTCCAAAAGAATCTTAAAAACTGTAGTCTTATTTACTCTTTCAAGCTAAGTTATCAGGGTAGACCCAGCTTTCCAGGTCACTTGCTGCCATCACCATTCAACCAAACCATGCCGCTACACTTGTCTTTCTCCTCATTCACCATAACCCGTAATTAACCCCCCCCCCCCCCGAGCCGATAGCTATTAGTGCCAGAGACAAAATTATAACCTTCATTGGCAGATTGCTTCCCCATAGGTCACCCAACGCACAAAACTATCAGAGAATTCTTCGAGAACTTCATAATTATGGGCTTCACCATAGCCAAGCTCAGTCCCAGCGTGATCTCTACCCTGCATTCATAAAAAGTAGTACCAAGAATGCATCCAATTTTAATGCCCGGTAAATGTGCATATAAGCAAAGTAATCTGGAACCGAAGAGCAAAGCGAGGTCTTGCATCATCAGTAAAGCTGTTGAGAGCTACTTAAGGTCTTGCATCATCAGTAAAGCTGTTGAGAGCTACTTAAGGTTAAGGCATAACTGATATGATGCAAAAACTTGGGAACTATGAGTTTGATGGACTTCAGCAAATACTACAGATTTTAAGCTAAACGAAAGGTACCAAAGCACCACTAATGTCTATTTAACTAAGAAATTTCCAAAATTTGTATGGATTTCTCAGTGTGTATAACAAATTTTCAGTGCGTTTATAAAGTAACAACTTAAGGCTGACTTCTTAATATCATATATATTCCTACACATTCCTTTCCACATGTCTGTAACTTGATGTTTAAGCAAATAGATGGGTGGGTAGATGTACATTACCCTTCTGCTGGATCCACATTCACTAGTGGATGGCGTGGTTTCACTAATTGTTTCATTGATAACATTTTCTGACGATAGCCCAGCTGTTGGAGATACTGTCAGCATTGACCTGGGTATGGAAAAAGAGAAGGATTAGCTCCTTAAAACTACATAAAATTCTGAAGGGTCCAGTCAATTCCCGAGATCCACTGCCAACCATCACTTATGATATTATGCTGGTTAAGGCGCAAACAAAATTATGCATGTGGATACAAATACAAATCTGACTGATTAGTCACTAATTTAGTATGATATATGGAGATTTTGAGAAAGTATTCATATATAAGAAGTCCAAATTGGATTTTACTTCAAATCTGGACTTATTTGGCTGATTTCGTAAGTGTGGTATCATATATGGAGATTGAGAAAGTATTCCAGATATAAGTGTTCTCTATCCAAGTCTGGACAATTAATAATCAATATAAGAAAGAAGTCGAGGACAGAATTCCTAAGATCAGTAATGAGAAGTCCAAGATTGAGAAACCATTCTATCACCACACATTAAAAATTGCTATGAGGTGAATATCTTGACCACAACTCACTAAAACACAATGAAAGGATTCATGCATAACCAGTGCTGGAGAGCAAAACAAGAGAGAGAGAGATGTGGGTATGAAAAAAAGAACCAAGAACAACCATCTGAGAACAGTCTTAATGAAAACTCTAGTAAGTCAATATAGCTCTTGATAGATGAGTTATATAAGTCCCATGAAGAGCATAGAGGGAGGGTCGTTCTATAAATGACATGGAAAAGAAGCGTAACGAGTAAGACATATGATGGGAATCAGAAATAATATGTGCTAGACATTCCAAAGGAATTAATTACGAAGGGGCCAGCCATATGTTGTAAAACAAATGAAGGGAATAGAACCATTTAGATTGATATCAAGGTATACCATTTAGGATTGGAGTGAAAACTGCTATTAAAGAATGACAACTACAACTCATTTCCATTACGGACAAGGACATTTAGCTGCTTATCAATCCATGGTTAAAGAATAACCGTTGCACCACCTTATAATGATGTCAAAGAGAGAAAAGTCATATTACTATGTCTAGAAGAGTTACCTCTCCAATAGCTCTTCCTCGCATAAATTTCCAGAGGAAGAGAGCCAATCTAAGTCAACAAAGTTTGAGCAGTCAATTGCATCCCCATTTTCATGTTCAAGGTACCTTACTCTTTGCATTTCAGCAAAAAGCTCCCTAGTAGGCATTGGAGAAGTATCACTGCAGAAAGGACAAGATGATAAATTTTCTATAAAAAAATAATAAACAAAAGGAATAGTTTTCTAATTGCTGAAGGAATTAACTTTAAACAATCGAACCAAAAAAACAAATCATGGCATTTTCAAATGTAATTTTCAAATGTAATGAACATACATGAGTTTGTATACGTGTCCAGGGAAATGCAAAAGAACCTTAGGATGGTATTCAGGATTCAAATAACCAATAATCATAACCCACATCACCTTTACTGAGAAATCGGGTTAAACCCCTAAATTACATCAAACCTGGCATTAGTCATTCCCCACATATTTTGACAAGAGTTAGACAAAGTTTCCAAGTAAATTTGAGTGCATGGCTACCACAAGAATATACGAAAACCTACTGGAGGGCCATGCAAAGACAACTGCAAGACCACTTTTGAGCAGTGGAGTGAGTTATCCAAACAAAAAAACATATTCTTTATGAGAACCCTAGGACCTAGCTCATGTGTACTAAGCCCCTTATCCTCCAACCTGAAGCCTCCTATTGGAGGGCTATGCAAAAATACATAAGTGTTGCACTACTACTGCATCACTTAAAAGAAATATATGGCGCACAAGGTTCAAGCAATTTCACTGGCATATAAAAAAACTAAATAAAGCATCAAGTCATTATGAGAGTAATGCACCTAGAATATGCTAACTCGCTTTCTGATGTACACATATTTGGTGTAGACTCGGAAAGAATCTTGCTTCTTCTATTCGATTCACCAGGGAAACCAGCACTAGATATATCTTTATTCATGTTTGGTGTAGATGAGGGTGAATGACTTTCATGAAGGATGTTCCCATCTGACCATGATCTTTTGAAAATTGACCTAGAAATGCAAACCAAGAGCGAATGTCACCATGAAGATTACCACCAGCACATCACACATGATATAGTTATGGAAACTACATCTTGGACATTTCATAAGTTGTTTATTTGTACCATTTTGATTCAATATGGTTCTTGATTTTGGGACATTAAGTTACTCGTGACTCAAACTACACCTTTCCCTACCGATTTCAAATTTCACCAATTAACATCACACCAAATGAACGGCATGCCACTCTTTAAGATCAACAGGCACACATCACATTCCCCCTTTAAAAATCAAGAATCTAATTCAATTACAACTGAAAGCAGATAACACAGGATATTAATATTCAGTACAGACTGAACTATTATTAAGGATCCAACTATGGTCGGTGGCCTGTGGTTGATACTTCTAATTGTCGTTAAAAGAATAGTGCAGTGGAAAAAAATATTAGCATACTGAACATAACTGTAAGAGTTGTACCAGTAATATAACATGTAATAACCTCCCACATATCCATGTTTAACTTAATCAGCTTCCCTGTGAAATACATCTTTTGGACATGTAACTTTATTAACATTTCAATCAATATTGACTCTAAAAAAAAAAGGAAAAGAATCTTCAGTGTTATAATCAGAAATCCTTCGTGAAATATCATGAGAAACTGAACTGAGTGATAAGGACCGCTAATAATCTATGAGCTCCTAATTATGTGCTTCTAAGAGGGGTAGCTTCCATTAATCAGTTTTTCATTATTGGCAAAGGTCCAGCATTTTTATTGATTTTAATTCATACAAGTGAACATACCTCTGGCAATATTGATAATAATTAGTTTAAAAAGTTGCAATTGCCACTGACTACAAGCTAAGAAGCACCAGGACAGGAACGAAATAAGAATACGATACGGGGAAGAAAATATGTCCATTTCCAAAAGACCAAGATACGAATACGTCTAAAATACGTTTAAATATTTATAATATAATAATATCATTTAATACAAATATTAGAAAAAATACTACTAAGCATCCAAGTTCATCCGAGCCCGGATGAACTTGGGGTAGACATGAGTTAACCCTAAGAGGAGAGGCGGCGCAAAGTGGGGGACAGAGAAGCAGTCGCGAACAGAGAACTAGCGTGAACAGAGAAGCAGCACAGCGCGAAGCAGGCAGGGAGAACCAGGCGGCAACAACGGTGGCCTTCTGGTGCAGCAGGGAAGGAGTGATCGGATGTTTAAAACGTATTGGGCTGGGCTAAAACGTATTGGGCTAGGGCTAGAACATATTTCAGACATTTTTTAATTAAAAAAAGTTTAATACAAAATACGTATTTAATACGTATTTTAGGCGTATTTAAACGTATTCATATTAAATACGTCCCAGAATGAAGATGCCAGGCTCCTAGGAGTACCGGTGCTTCATAGACTACAAGTAATTAAATCCGACCTGATTACCATATCCAGAAGGTACAGAAGAATTTTTAGCACTGGAATTGAAGAAAATGTCCACCAAAATTTTCACATGGGATGGGATAGGTATTCTAGCAGAATGTAGCTACCACTGCTGGTTATACCTTCTATGTTGATCTGAATTTGATTGTCCATTTCTTCCCACATTGTAATGCTGATCTGAATCAAGCTCCCATAAATCAGGTTTATCTGGTTGAGGTTGAAAATGCCCCAAAAATCTGCTCGATTATCATGACGCAATCAGTTAAATAAAGTGAAATTGTGATTTAAACCTTTAAAAGTATACCAACGGACAGCTGACGCAAGAAACAAAATATTGAAAGCTGAAGTTAACTATTTGCTTTTTATGACGGATGTCAGAAACAAGAGAACTACTTAATCAGCTTTGTCATAGAAATCTCCAAGTTACTCCACCATCTCATTACCTATTTAATTTCTAAACATATATAAATATCTTGAAAATGCATAAAAATATGACAGCTGTTAACTCACACATTAATTGCATTTTGTTTCTCTGCATCCATGTATGCATTGTTATAATATCTCTGCAGTGTGCGGAAAAACTCCTGTGACTGTGTTGCTGCTTTCCATTGGCCTCTTCTCTGAGAGAAAATCTATGACAAAACAAAACTGTGTTAATAGGTAAAATCATTGAAGTCCTAGCTGAAAGCAAATTCTGGCAACAAGAAAAGAAATCCACAGCGTTCTGTTCTGTCTTCTTCCCCTTGTGGAGCTACCAAAATCAGAGAACAATTTAGTTTTATTGAAGGAATAGTGTGGTTATGAGGACCCCTAATTCAGAGAACTGTGCAAGTACAGGGACTCAAAATTGCATATTCCTTTAAAAAACACAAAGTTCACATACATAAACAAAAGAAGCTTGAGTACTTGATCATATTTACAATTAAATACTTGAAATGTCTCAATTCGAATAGCCTTGATTGAAAATGCTACTTAGTTGGAGAAGCTGGATTCTGTACTGATACAAATCGTAATGTTTAAGTACATCTTTATAGAAAGTACCTAATGTATGGGTACATAGCCCAGTTAAAGGTTCAGGACTGATATTAGGCCCCTTCAATGTATAAGATTCTATAGACAACCTTATCTTATAATAACACCCTATGGCATTTAACCAGATATCAAATACATAGGCTTTCATCATTGCACAAATAACTCTTAAAGAACAATTAACAGGATTGAGGAAAACAGTAAATGAATCCAAAATTATGAAGAAAAAAAATTAAAACATTAACTTACCTTGTTGTGAGCAGCAGATCCACCATACTGGTGTGCTAGAGTATCACCCATTCTCTCATAAAATCCCATCAATTCTTCAGCCAAAGGATCATCAAGGTCCATCTTCGTCGAGGTTGTTACTCCTAAGGCACGCAACTGGTGCCCTAAAGCAGCCAAGCCATATGCATACTGCGCAACATTTGTGCGATCCAAACAGTCTATGCAATTAGTCCGAAGCACTCCCTTTTGGATCATTGGTGGCCTGCCAGAAGGATTACTGTTTGTACTACTATTGCCCCCACTGGATTTTCTATCTGAGTTATCAGAATCCTCAGTCTCCTCATCATTATGCTTTCCGTTCTCAGCATGAGAATTTGTTGAGGTAGCCATGCCAGGGGCAAAAAGATTCCTGTATAAAAATGCAACAAAGACTCCAGTTTAGCATCTACACTCAGTTCTAGTGCCAGTGATAATTGCAAGAGTAGTCAGACTATTCTGTTAACTATCTTGGGACTTCATCTTTCTTCAGTACACTGTTAAGCCATCATGAAAACTCTATTTTCATATACAGTTTACAATTCTAATTGCATGAAAATCTTGTTACTGGAACTAGCATATGAAACATTACCCACCATTATCTATATTAACTAACATAAAGAAACAACAAACTGGAGCCTTTTCTCCACTCACAAAATACACTACCTAACTTTTATTAAAACCTATACCACACCAGCGTGTACACTATTTTATAGGATGAAGGGAGTATTATTTATTATGGTCTCAGTAAGTCAGAAGTGATGGCCATAATACCAATAAAGGACAAGCTGATAAAATAATGATATCCAAGAATAACATTGTTATGAAATTTCTATAATAACGTACTAAGTTGGTAAGCAGGAAAATAGAAATGTCAAGAATGTATTAATTGAGTTACATGTGGAATGTGCAACTTACTCATAACTAGGGCATTTAAGTTGCCCCCCTGATAGCATCTCTGGTGTGGCTTGACAATAGAAAAAACCTGTTAGCGTCAAAGCATATGTAGCCACCTTTCCCAACAGTAGCAATACATTTGTAGCTTTGCTGGTGAAAATCAGTAATAGAAACATCAAATCAGATC
>JAYDZE010190771.1:0-21258 GCA_034509125.1 Monilaria moniliformis | reverse complement strand
CCCGGCCGGGTGCCCCTCGCCGTGGAGTCCAGAGAGTTTCACCCGGCCGGGTGAGACTCTGGCAGGACTCTACCCCGCCGGGTACAGAGCGAATTCTTGTCCTGAGACTTCCACCCGGCCGGGTGAGTCTCTGGAAGAGTTCCACTCGGCCGGGTGCATAGCAGTTGAGACAGTTTTTGCCCGTTTTTTGTCGCTTTTTAACAAACTTTTTTTGTTCTTTTTTCATACAGAACATTAACATACTTTGCTTTAATCTCTCTGAACTTTATCAGATCAAATTTTTGGGTGAACCAACCAAATAGATTTGATCTGAAAGTGTTACACACGACTTTCAGAGTTTTCTGTTATCAATTGTTCATCTCTTGTTATCCTCCCTACATAAATTTCCTACAAGAATGAGAGGGCGTGAGGGAATGAGAAAAGGGGAGGTGATGCGGTGGAGTCCGAGATGCGTCTGCCGACTCTCAGTGTCGGGAAAAAGCGCAGGTGACGGCAGATCCGTGAAAGGGAGAGAGACAGAGGGAGAGAGAGAGACGACAGATGTGTGAGAACGAGAGAGACGTTAAGTTGATAAAGGAATAGAAGATTTTAAACTATTAATAAAAAAATCGGCTCAACCGCCGGAAGGTTCAAGATCGAACCGACCAATTTTTTACAATTCATAGCGGCCCAAATAGTTCACATGTTTTTAAGTCCAATTCGGACCGAACAACGCATCGATTCGCAATCAAATCGGTCGATCATGTCCGACTTTTAAAACACTGCCTAACAGAACAGTAGGGATATCTCAAACATATAATATTACAAGTTGCATTAGAGAATTTGTAATAAAATGCTTCACCTACTTTTTTTAGTATTGAAAACTATACGTCAAACCTATTTAATCTAATGTCAACGCAATTTTGGCCGTTGCCGTAAGAGTTAAATCTCAACATATAATATTACAAGTTGCATTAGAAATTTTGAATTAAAATGTTACACCTACTTTTCTAGAGGGAATTACAGGTAGGATGATGATGTGGCCCTAATCAGTAATTAGCCGTTACAAATAATTCGTTCGAAGGATAAAAATTTTGACTTTCCATTTATAATTATGGATCTACACAATTCACCACATATTTAAAGTAGGACCATTACTTCATTCAGACAACCAACTAACTATTTTATTAAAATATGAGTGGTTCATCGTGTTGCAATTTTATTATGGATAAAGAAGTATATGATTGATTGCTCATTCCAAATCATAATAATAATAATAATAATTTTACGAATAAAACTACTAAACTATTACACATTGTAAACAGAAAATAAAAATAAAACTAAAACTAAAAATATAAACATCAACTTTGCGTAGAACTGCAATTATTTGGGGCGCAGCGAACAAAGAGACGAACCGAAAATTCGGCGGCGGGAAGCAGGCGACGGAAACTCCATCGTTGGCATGGTCGTGCGCCGTCGTCATAGCGTCGGTCCCCGCCGGCGCTTCCGGTTTACAAGCCTAATCTGATAGCCCCCGTTTTATCTTCGCAAGGAAATGTATTCATGAGGTCTGTATGTTAACAATCTGTTCGATAAAATGCCCCACTGATTTTCTTTCACTTCTCCTTAAATGTAATTTTGCTTTATCGTTTATGCAGAGAATCCTTCCCACTACAGACGTGGATGAGCATAAGAAGGAATTTTTTTTAAGCTGAGATGCCTCTAAAACTGCTTAAATCTTGTTGAACTCATTCGATTTCGTCAAATTTCTATCACATAATATATATCGTGACTGAATCAGTTCAAAACTGTTACATAAATCATGCACTTAAGCTTCACTTATATTAGTGATTAGTAGAGAGAATGGACTAAAATAAGCAGAGACTAATGCAAGGAGTTAAGGCGTTGTTTAATTATTTATAAATGAAAAAATTAAAGAAATCGTCGCCTGAGAGATTCGAACTCTCGCGGGGAAACCCCATGTACTTAGCAGGCACACGCCTTAACCACTCGGCCAAAGCGACGGAATTTGTTAATGGCATTCATATTATTAAATATAAATTTGATTTGAGTAGAATGGGTCATGGGATCTTAAATATTAAAATTCAGCCTTAGGAATATCTAATTGATGTTAGATTTTCGTTAGTTCAATACAATATCACGTGTATGTGATATAATTTCTATTAACAAATCATGTATTAGTAAAGCGAAGCACCAAAAACTAAGCAAACGTAGGAGAGTTTGGTGTATTTGAAATTTGGCTTAATTATTAATTTATTATTTTATGGTCTGTATTTTAATCCGTGGGTGACTATATCGTGAACTTTAAAAAAATGACAAAATAGCGTTGTTCACTTTAAGACACGAGAGCAAGTTTTTGGCGAGGGTAACTGATTGGATCGCCGGAGTCTGATGTGGATTTGCGCTTAACAAAGCACGTCTTGATTAGTGGATGAGGTGAACGCTGTTTAATATCAAGAGCACAAGAGCAAGAGAGAGAAAGGAAGAGGTCTTCATGACTAATTAGCTTTCCAAAGTTTTTTAGTGAAGTAAAAAAAGAAAAAAGCCATCTACTTTTGTAAAAGCATGCACCTTTGTGTGTAGATTGGCTCCACCACAAGTAATGTTGTCTTAACAGACTACTTTGGTTGATGTCACAAGTAATTATATGTTACGATTTGGACTATACATGTATATTCCAAGTATTCATGTCGATGCCAAACAAAATTTGATTTAGCAGAATGATAAATCAAGAGAAAATTGAAACAAATACAACGGTTGTGTATTTGAAGAAAAAATTGAAATTTCGTATGCAAAACCAAAAATGGATGAAAGTTAGTATATGTTAATGCATTTAACCCTATATTAAAACAAAATAGTCTGCACAATGTTCTGTATCACATTTTCCTTCCAAACTCAACTATCAAAAACGCATGCAGATGGAATTTTTGGGGGGTTGCTACAAAAGACATAATTTTACAGAACCTACATATATAAACTGCATCCTTTTCAGGTGAATTTGAAATTCAATTTTTTTCTCTTTGGAGACAATTCACGACTCCTACCTAACAGGCATATTTGCTTGACGAAGGAATTTAAGTCCCATCTGAGTACAGTGTGTGTCGAAGTAGTTACGAGAATGCTTGTATCCATTTCCTTCAGGTGGAACAGTCTTTTTGTGTTATGTGGAGGTTTTGTCAAGAGGCAAAAAGGGGGAGATTGTTAGTGTATATTCTTAAACAGTAAACTAGTTTATTTTGCCTCTCTTCATAAACAAGGAAGACTTGAGGGTGGTCCATGAAAATTATATAAGGACACTTGTCCAATAAGCATAGCGGTTCCAACAAAGTTGGTGTCTTACTCTCAAGTCAAAGGGGACAAAGATGCACACAAAATCAGTACCAAATCATTCTCTGCAGTCTTGATCCCCAAGTCATTCCATCTTCCTTGTTATGAAGTGCAGATCACACTCATTGTTAAAGATTAGATCTAAGATCACTGAGTTGAGAGAGAAACAAGTTTAGATCTTGTTGTTTATTGCTAAGAGTGTGGAGAACTTCCAGCACAACTTTTGTATTCTTTGTGCGTTTTGAGAGAGTTGTGAGGATAGTTTTCCCTTTTTTCTTTCTTTTTCCTCAGCTGAGTTTTTGTAATTCACGAATCTCATAGTGAATATTTGTTGTCGCCAGCCAGCTTCACAAGTTATATGAATTATATATATAACATCTGAAAAAAATTCTTGGTGTTCTATTTATACTTCCGCTGCTACACAAAAAGTTTTGAGCACTTTATTAGATTTATTTTTCCATGAAGGCAGCACACGTTTTTTCAAGGTCCTTACATATAGATATGTTTTACTGTCAAAATTGAGGGCTATGACCCTTCTGTTTTAAATACTGCAATATATGCCAATCCAATATAAAATCTCTTTTAAAAAGGTTTGAAATTTATTCGAGTATATATTTCTTTAATCCATTTTTAATAGGTAAACATAATTAGCAGCTATTCGTATAATTGTTTGGAACGAGTTAGAATAGTAAATGATTTTTTGATTGTGTGGGAATATACAAATTTTTAATATATGATACTGTGTGGAGTTCTTTATTTATTTAAAATTTTCATTTTAATGAAACTAATTACCAAAATTGAAAATTGTTGATTTACTAAAATGACTTTAACGTAATTGGTCTTAATTATATTAACACTGCCGCACAACGTATTAGGGATCCATTAAATCTTAAAATTCGACACCCAACAATTATTTCTTTAGTACTCCCTCCGTTCTTTATAAGTGTCTTCTTTTCTATTTTAATATGTCCTTCAAAAATGTTCACATTCTATTTTTGAAAACTATTCACTACTAACTCTTTATATGTTACACTAATTTTATTCACTTACACAGTTACACTTACCTAACATATGTGTATAATAAAGTACAACACCACTGTAATAAATGTGGCCTTCTTTTTTCACTCACTCACTTAATATTTATTAAAAATCTGTGTCAAAAAAGTAAGACAACATTTATAAGGAACAAATTGAGTATAATATTTAAAAATATTAATAAAATTTTCTTTGAATTGAAGAGCGCTTGTCTTGGCACCGTGTCACCAGGCCAACATAGCCAGCTATCCAGACGTCAAATTCCTATACATTGCAGTTGGAAACGAAGTCGACCTTTTTTCAAAGTACGCCCTTTCCATCTCCCTGGCAATGCAGCACATTTACAACGCTCTCTGTGAAGCCGGCCTCGAAAAGGAGATCGCCGTCTCCACCTCCATCAAAACAGATCTTCTTGCAAAATCGTCGCCTCCAAACGAAGGGGAGTTTCTATCCAATGTGATTTGGTACATTAAGCCCATCGTGGAATTTCTGAGAGACACAAAAACCCCTCTGCTTGTGAACGTGTATCCTTACTTCGCGTATATGAACGATATGAAGAATACTAGCCTCGACTTCGCGCTTCTGCAGCCTAATAGCGGCGTCGTGCTCGACGGCGTCTATTACGACAACCTTTTCTACGCGATAGTCGACGCTGTATACGCAGCGATAGAGAAAATCCTTGCTCCGTCGTCGTCGTCGTCATCAGCAATATCAGCAGAGTTGCAGTCCACAACGGCACCGAGCGTGACGGCGTCGGAGACTGGGCATTCGTCGTCGGGGAAGAAACCCACGAAACCAGAAGGTGCCGGGGATGGAGACGTGAGCAGCGTCGAAAACGCGAGAATTTACAATAACAATTTGATGCGCGTTGTGAAGAAAGGAACCCCTAAAAGGCCCGATGTTCCTATAGAGACATACATATGTTTCTATGTTAGACGAGGATCAGAAGCCCGGCCCGGAATATGAGAGGCATTTCGGGATCTTTCGACCCGATGGCCAACCCAAATACCCGCTTCGCTTTTACTAGGAGGGTAATTTGGTCATTTTAAGTTGTGTTCGAATAAGGTGTGTGCGTCTCAACAATGAGTTGTTGTCTCTAAGTGTTGCCTCTGTTGGTATATTTAATTTGGTTATTTTAAGTTGTATTGCCATTGTTTGTGCTATGTAACATCCGTTGAATCAATTATTAGTTGTTCTATTTTGTTTTTGTTGCGCTACATGGTATACCGTAACTTTCCATCCCTAATTGTAATTAAGCTAATTCATTTTTTTTATCTTACCTTAAACAAATCAGAAGAAGCTTGGCAAACTAACTGAATAATTAACTTATGTAAATACATAGGCAAACTGTCAGATCACATACATATAAAATATGATCACCTAAACTTCACGCCGATTTGGGAACTAATTGTACACCGACTTCATTTTTTTTCATCTTGAAAGTTAATTTTGTTTTAATAGTTTCCTAAATAAACTTTCAAATTATTATTGTCTTTATTATATATGGCGGTCTTTTGATGCACAAACAATAGGCAGCTTTCACCCAAATGTTCTCACTCGGGAGGAAATCAAATGTCTGAAAACTTAAAAAATTTGACATCGATGTGAGGAAATAAAAGTGGGATGAAAAACTGAAAATTTGACTGTGGTGAAGCTCAAGACAAAAAAGAATTCTCGGTTGGCGCTTTGAAGACTGCCCTAATATAATTTATACCTAATTCTGGTCCTTGTATTGTGATCAAGACAGACTACAAAATGATATCTCACTTTCAAATATTTTTCTACATTGGGGCCGTTGTCGGTTGTTCTATTGGTACAACTTTCTTACTCTAAATTGACATCTATAAAAGATTATCATTGTAGTCCGGATAATATCGAAATGTTCTTTTTTTTAGATACTCGGAGTGTTATTCTAGTTTATTTAAAAGAAAGGTTATAATTATATATGCGATCTTAAGCTCCATCAATTAAGAATGTGCTTACAAGAATATTTGGTTGTATTGTTAATTAGGTGCATAACCAATCATGATTAATGGCAACACCACCAACAACAAAAACAAAAAAACAAAAAGAAAGAAAAATGCAATCACTTATGTATAAAATATCTAAATTATGTAAATACATGAAATTTCAGCATTTTTTTTATTTTTTACCCCCTTCAATTTTTGATTAGATGAAAGGAGCTCTAAATTTATATATTTGAATTTAGAAAGAAAAAAGGGACAAAAACAATAAATTAAACACAAATAGTTGAAGAGAAAACGTAAGATGACATTTTTCCAAAAAAAACGTTGAAAGTTGGGACACAAGAGACTAGTCATTTTATCATAATAGATTACTATATGATGAAGTATTATATTTCTCGTGAATATAAGGATATTGTATTACACTATTTCTAAGAAATTAAATAGGGGTATAGCAGCCAAATTATATTTTATAAAACAAGAGCTCTTGTTTTATATTAGTGATATATTGTAATCATGTTCGGATTAATTATCTCAACTAAATAAGTATGGGTCTTAATTATTAAACTCATAACCTTGTGGTTGTGACATGATGATCATTCAATCAACTACTATTAAACAAATCAACGTCAACGAGGTAAAAACTTGAGCAAGGTAAACCAGTATTTTTAATGCATGTAGTAAAAGAAAATACATGCTATGTGTGGGCTCGCATTAATTAAAACTTATTCCTAGAAATATTGGTCATTTTGCTATGTATCAGTGACGTGACAGAAGACCTTTAATGTGATAAACTAATGTTGACTCCACCAAATTACGAGGTATTCTTTTATGAGATTTACCCATCATGAGTTTAATAGATTAATAAATTCTAATTAATCACTAATTAATGCTTATAAATATAAATTTTCTATTTCATTAATATGTGTGATTTGATCGCCAGAGACACTGAATAAAAAAACTGAAGAGACTTAATAAAAAATGGAGTATATGAGTTCGATTCCTCTTTTAAAAACTAACTCCATTTCATATAATTCTGGTCTTCCTATATACTGTGATCTAGAAAGGCTACAAAATTATATCTCACTTTCAAATATTTTTCCACATTTGGCCCTTTGTTGGTTGTTCCATTGGTAGAAATTTCTACTCTTAATTAACATCTATAAAAAAAATTATCATTGTAGTCCGGATAATATCGAATTGTTCTTCTTTTGTTGGAGATAATCGGAGTGTTATTCTAGTTTATTTCAAAGAAAGGTTGTATCATGTGCGTTCTTAAGCTCCATCAGTTATGAATTAATGTGCTTCCAAGAATATTTGGTAGCAGTGTTATTACGTGTGTAACCAATCATGATTAATTAATGGCAACTCCAACAACATTAACAAAAAAAGCATATTAATTTGCATGTAAATATACAAACTTTCAATGATTTTTTTTTCCTCAATTTTTGTGTGAATTCAAATACATGAATTTATTGTTTTTTCTGATTTTGCCACGATAAAATCTGATCTAACTTACATATGACATTACTATTTATGTGGTGCTAACATTTCAATATCATAAGTTAAGAATGAAATGACATGTTTTTTGGATTAAATGAAAAGAGCTCTAAATTCATTTATTTAGATTCCAGAAAAATTAGAAGAAAAATGATAAATCAAATACAAATGTTTGAAGAGAAAACGTAATTAAGATGACATTTTTCTAAAAAAGGTGGTCCGTATATCCACTTGTATGTATGCATCTAGTTTTTCCAACGATGACTAATCAATTGAAAACGACGCTTTCGTGATCGACGCGGCAAGACCTTATTGACCTTTCCATCGTCAATGTAATATAGATTATTTTATCCGTGATAAAATTGTAAGAAAAGAATCTTGTTGGTAAGAAAATAAAAAATGCATGTGATCACGCGAATTGAACAATTTCACATAATAGTGTAAATTCGTAAAAAAAAAAAAGCAAAAGGTTTGCATGATTGTGCAAAACAAATTTGAATGAATTTCAAATTTTAAATTACTAGGGACACTTTGTTAATGGTAGCAGTAATATATAAGAATATATATATATTTTTAATTTAGCTACTACTTATAAATTCACCAACCAACGTAGCTATTACATTCTGTTGCCTCTATATATAAATATACACAATGGAGCAGTCATCAATGCAGAGAAATTAACTACCATTTGAATGGAGACTTCTTTCTTTTCTTTTTCCCTTGGACTTTTCATGCTAAACTGCTTGGCCCTCTCCTCAACCAAAATAATTCCGAACTACTCCACTGATCAACAATCACTTCTTTCCTTCAAAAACTCCCTTATCTCAGACCCCAGTTCCATCAACAACTGGTCCACCAACACCTCCATCTGTGACTGGACCGGCGTCTCCTGCGGCGCCCGACACCGAAGGGTCACTGCCCTAAACGTCTCCGGCTTTGCCCTACGGGGAAACCTCGCTCCACATCTCGGAAACTTAACGTTTCTCCGATCATTAGACATTAGCTCCAACAACTTCACCGGCTCCATACCCTCTCACCTCTCCAAACTACGTCGTTTGAGGACGATAAACGCGGGATTGAACAACTTCACCGGAGAAATCCCGTCGTGGTTAGGATCCTTATCTGAACTTCAACATATCCTTCTCCATAACAACACCTTCTTTGGCAGAATCCCTCCTTCTTTATTCAATGCTTCAAGTTTGCTAACTTTGGATTTGGGAAACAATCTTGTTGATGGAGATGTTCCAAGAGGGATTGCCAATTTGACTTCACTGAAAACATTGAAGTTAGAGGGTAATCTGTTTACGGGCTCTATACCGTATGGCATCTTCAACATTTCTTCTATAGTAGAAATAAATATGATAAATAATAGTCTAAATGGGGAGCTCCCGAATGATGTGTGTAGTAATCAAAATCCAAAACTCAAAATAATAAAGTTGAACTATAACCTGTTGGTTGGGAGAATTCCACCAAATATAGGCAATTGCAGAGAGCTGGAGGAGCTTCGGTTACTCGCTAATGCTTTCAGTGGCAGTATACCAATTGAAATTGGGAGTTTGAGCATGCTTACAGTGTTATCTTTGTCGCTCAACCTTTTAACAGGTATGCCTCTCTTCTTGTTGGTATGTATCAATTTTTATTAAATTAAATTCTTTCGAACTGATGTGGTTTTATTTGCAATTAATCCTAAAAATTATATAATCTACCATTTACTTATAAATTCATTAATTTTATTTGAATTGATGAATTTAACACTGAAGGATAGTTTTGGTAAATAGTAGTCATGATTACTAAGCTATATATAATTATAGTCATTCTCAAAATAAATTAAATCTTCTTTTTCTTAAATTCATTAAATCTTAAATCTGACATATGATTTTTATCTCTATAATCCAGGTCCTATACCAAAGGAAGTTGGAAATCTTACATTCCTCAAAACTCTAGGACTCAGTTCTAATCAGCTGGAAGGTATGTTGTCAGTGAGATTACAAAAATTTTCTTGTATGATCTCAATCATTCACCTAACTTTTCGCATTACTCAAGAGTATCTCTAAATAATTATTATGATATTGGATCATCTATACCAACTCTATGTTCAATCATCCGTATTATGATTCTAATTTCATTATTTAAATAATTTTTATTATCAAATAAAAATATATTATATAATGAGTTCTAATTAGAAATTATTGTAAAAAAGGATATTTAAAGAAAAGATTATATACCTTAATTTTGGGGAAAAAAAAACAATCCAAATAGTCATTTTAACTCAAAAAATACAAATTAAGTCAATTAAAGTTTCACTCCGCAGCCAGCAACCCACTGATAGTGTGATAGAAGTCCATGGAGTTTCATCGTAAAACTAATTGGTGATAAATGGAGTAGCTCATATAAATATAGAGCAGTTTCAGTTCTCTCTTTACGCCCAACCGCACAAATTTGTTTCATTTTGCCAACAAAAGATATGTGTATTTTTGTATAGGATTCTTGTTCTTTCTTTTACAACATGTACAAATTATTGTCATTTCTATGGCAGGTGAACTGCCAGAAGAGCTAGGTAAACTAGCAAACCTTGAGCATTTACTAGCTCCCTTCAATGATCATTTAAACGGCTCCATCCCATCTTCCATATTCAATATCTCATCATTGAAGAGATTATTTCTTCAACAAAATCTCTTTTCTGGAAATCTCCCTCCAGACATGGGGCTTTCACTTCCCAATCTCCAGCAACTTGGTTTATTCTTCAACAGACTCAGCGGCAAAATCCCAAGCTCCATCAACAATGCTACCATGCTCACTAGCTTGGAATTCAACAGAAACTCATTCACTGGCTCCGTACCCGTCTTATCCAATCTGCGCTACTTAGAAAGGCTTGCCCTCTGGGAAAATAATCTCACAGGAGCTGAATTCCTCTCTTCTCTAACAAACTGCCAGTTTTTGAATTCCTTGGAAATGTCATACAATCCTCTGATGGCAGGAATTCTTCCTTCTTCGATTGGGAATTTCTCGACTTCACTTCAAATTATCAGGGCATCATACTGCGACATTACAGGTGGCATTCCTTCTGAGATTGGGAAGTTAACTAGTTTGCTAAATTTGCAGTTATCTGGTAATCAACTCACAGGATTCATCCCAACGACTATTCGAAATTTGACGAATCTCCAAGTATTGTATCTTGGTAGCAATCAACTGGAGGGGTATATCACTTCTGATCTTTGTCAGCTGCGTATGTTGGGGGAGTTGAATCTGAGTGCGAATTTTCTCACAGGTCCGATTCCTGAATGCTTGGGTCAAATTCAATCCTTAAGAAGTGTCGCCTTCGCTTTGAACAAGCTGAATTCGACAATACCTTTGAGCTTCTGGAGTCTTACTGATTTGGTGACTCTAGAATTGCAGTCGAACTATTTGAGTGGTAAGATTCCACCTCTGATTGGAAACTTGAAGGCACTTGACATTTTAGACCTCTCATCTAATCAATTTTCAGGTGATATTCCAAGCTTAATTGCTGGTTGTGAATCACTAACTACTCTGTGTTTGTCAGATAACAAATTTGAAGGAACCATTCCTGAATCCTTGGGTAACATTACTAATTTAGAAACACTTCAGTTATTTAACAACAGCCTTTCTGGATTCATACCCAAGTCACTACAAGGCCTCGAGGTTCTTACGTACTTTAATGTATCTCACAACAAATTGGAAGGGGAAATTCCAAATGACGGTTGCTTTGTTAATTTCACTGCTGATTCATTTGCTGGCAACGCTGCTCTTTGTGGTGCTGCAAGATTTGAAGTGCCGCCTTGTCCGAAAAGAGCGAACAATAATGATCATTTGGTGAAATATCTTGTGCCCCCTCTCGTTTCAGTTGTCATTTTGGTGGTGATCATAATTTTTATTATAAGGAGACGCTATCAGAAAAAAATACCACCTCCATATTTAATGGAAATTGGTTTGAACATTGATTGGAGGAGAATTTCGTATCTAGAGCTTGAGCGAGGAACAGATTCTTTTAGCGAAACGAATCTACTTGGAATAGGAAGTTTTGGTTCAGTATTCAAAGCAATACTTCCCGATGAGCTAAATGTTGCAGTGAAGATCTTCAATTCGGACTTGGAAGGAGCTACCAAGAGCTTTGATACTGAGAGTGAGATACTGAGCGCCCTTCGACACAGGAACTTAGTCCGAATAATTGGTTGTTGTGTCAACACAGAATTCAGAGCTTTGATTCTTGAATACATGCCAAATGGATGTCTGGAGAAATGGCTGCATTCTGAAAGCTTTTGCTTGGATCTGCTGCAAAGCTTGCAGATAGCAATAGATATTGCATTAGCTTTGGAATATCTTCATCATGGCCATACATTTCCTGTTGTCCATTGTGATATAAAGCCAAGCAATGTGTTGCTTGATGAAGATATGGTTGCTCGTGTTGCTGATTTTGGCATTGCTAAGCTCTTTGACGAAGGGGAGGCTATGGTTCTTACCAAAACCCTAGCAACCATCGGTTACGCAGCACCAGGTGATGTATATATAATTTTCAAAATTTTGAATAATTTCTTAAATTTCAAATTTATGTTAATGATGATGATGATGATGATGGTGGTGTACTTTTAATATGATCAGAGTATGGATCAGAAGGAAAAGTATCCACAAATGGGGATGTATACAGCTACGGAATCTTGCTGTTCGAGATGTTTACAGGAAAGAGGCCGACGAATGATATGTTCAGTGGGGAAATGAGCATCAAGGAGTGGGTGAGTGCAGCTTTGCAAGAAAGTCGAGTACCTGAAATCGTGGCTGCTGGTTTGCTACCGAGAGATGATCAATACTTTGAATCAAAGGAGCGATGTGTCTCATCTATTTTTGATGTGGCTATGAAATGTGTAGCCTTTTCGCCAGAGGAAAGAATTAACATGATCGAAGTAGTGGCTGCTCTTAAGAAGATCAAATCCAAAGCTGCAGCAGAAGAGGTCAGCCGTATGCATCATAAGCGATGATTTATATGTTGTAATGCAAATAATTGTCTCTAGATTCCAGTTTTCAATAAGGTGACGTTGTAGTGCTAGACTGCTAAACAAAGATAACCTAAATGCTTATATTTGCGGCCAGGAGTCTTGACAGAATCATTTTATCGAACAGTTAGTGCGCGAAATTTCAGGAAGCTGAATTCTTGGACTTTCGTTTTTGATATAATGATTTAACTGTTATGAGTTGCATATTTACTCAAAATTATTACTAAGATGTATGTTAATTTCGTTTTACCGGTTTAATTAGAAATTATAATGTATTTCCAATTCAAAACATTCTAATTTTGCCATTAAATCTAAAGCTGAGCAAACGTTAATCGATATATTGTTTTCTATATAATAATTTGGATTTAACTATTTTATATTTGAGAAAAAATATTATTTTATTTGAAAACGGAAAAAATTGTTTGTAATATTATTAGACTTCAAGGTAAAATACTCCATCACCTAAATCTTTTAATAATTGAATTATAAAAAAGTATTTAATATCATGATAGAGCGGTAAGAATCAGAGAAAAAAGAAAAAATAGGAATTCATCGGCAGTAGCAAAAGAAGGCATAATTATAAATAAAATAAAATAAAATTGAAAAAGTTATAAGTATTAGAGAATGCATTGAAGCCAATTGGAAACAATTCACTTTAAACTATGTTAAATAAAACTAAAGTGCTCATTAATTATTTTTTTAAGAGGATCAATGATTAATTTTTTTCTAAGAGGATCAATGATAATTTCACATTTACTCCCGTGGTCACTCAAATCCCGGACCTATTACTTGGAGGAAAAGCGTCTTACCAACTAAGCTCCGCTTCATTGTCCAAAGTTCCCTTTACTCGCTGTTTTCGGAAGAAAAATAAAGCAGAAAACGACGACCTCTTCGGCGCTTGCCATTTTGTGCCGAAGTTCTGCCCATTCTGCGTTTTTGGTTTCTTTAGGCCTATGGGACCTCTTCTTATATTTTAAGGATTCCAACCTTACTTGCTCAGTATGAGAGTTTAGTTTTCTTTAGTTTTTGTTAGAGCTTTATTTTTTCTTGCATGATTTAAGATACAAGCTTGAGTTTATCTTCGTGAATTTTTCAAAGGATTTTATCAATTTATATTTTTCAGTGATGCTTTATTTAATAATATTTTGTTTTGTTTTAATTATGCGTAGTTAAGTTTTTATCTGATTGAAGGATTTGAATGTTTTATTAGATTTATGTGAATTATTCTGTTGATGCCAAGTTGTTTTTCCTTTCATGATTTATAATTTCTAATGCTTATTCTCATGTGTAAATACCTGATGAATATTGATACATGCTAGTTATTCAATTTGAGACTTATGAGTGATAATTGTTTATTCAAACTAAGAAAGTTATAATATGCTAAAGTCTTGAGTCGTGACAAAATAGGTATCATAGGGAGCTATTCTTAGTGAGCATTTGAGATTAAGCCAACATTAGGGAATGGGGAGAAAGAAAAGAAACAGAAAAGAAAGTGCTGATGTGGATGACACACTAGCATTGTGCTGAAAATAGATCCTTATAAATGCTGGGCTGCAACATTCACTATATATATATATATATATATATGTCTTATGCAAAATGTAACTACACTGCGATCAATCAAATTGAATCAATGCTATGGTTTCTCTATTTCATAAGAGAATAAAATAAATAATCAATAAAAACAGAATCAACTTGAACTAGCTAATGAATACAAACACCCACCAAAACAAGTAATATTATCAGTAAGCACTGTCCATAAAAACTTTTTATGTATAATAATAATAATAATTAACCACAACGTGCATCATGTTTTTCGTATTATCAATAAAGCAAATAACATATCAATTATATATACAAAAACCAAGACTTGTATACATCAAGGCCAGCTAATAAGCATTTCAGTCCATGCCTTTTTTCAAAGTTGCAACAATTATATAATATTCTCTACTATAGTGCGTTCAAAGTAGACTCATCCATATAACTTTTATTAATATTAAAATATTTAGAATAACACAGCTCTAACTTTAGTGGTAAAGACACTTCATTTCAAAAGAAGAATATATCATGTAACATCACTACCTAATTCATTTGTAATGTTTTTCCAATGCAATTATGCAAAAGGACGACTAGTTCTTTCGGAAAATAAGTGGACTTTATAGTTTTTAATCTGGAAGTGGAATTGGATGGTAAAGATTGCAATGTATCTTGGACTCCATCTAGATTTATTAATCCAAATTTAATTTTAGGATTCAGATCTTCAACAATTGGACTCGAATCGGATCTGTAGCATATCATTAATATTTAGACCCTACGAATTGGATCAGACCTCCACAATCAAAATCAAAATCTGGATGCGTTCCTATTCTAGTTAGTGGATCCATTTATACTATGCTTTAAATATTATCAATCATTGTTAATACTACTCCTAAAATAAGACTATTTTTTTACTCATAATACACTAATCATATTTACTAAAATATGTATCACATGCCATTAAGCTTATATGTTCGGGACGGACGAAATATATAGTAAAGAAACACATATCTAGAACTGTTCTATATCAAATACACGTGCAACATGACTATTGTGCGTGACGTGACACAACCATGTCAACCTCAAGAGAATTTTATTGGAAATAATAATGATCATCAAAAGAAAGGGAGACTGCTTATTATTGCAGCTTATTTATATAGAATTGATTAATGATAATTATTGCAACAATTTACCTCGGCTTTCAGTCCTATGTTAAATGTTTGATTGTTAGAACATACGCCATGACTTCTCGGTCACGACCAAAAAAAGTAGGCCATGTCCCCTTCCTACTACTTTGAATGCTATATTTAAAGGTGATAAATTTACTTAAAAATGTAGAATGGATAGGTTAAATACTCTCTTCATTTTCTACAATATAAACAATTTTGTTTTTCGTTCGTCTCATAAAAATATGAAATATCATGATTATCGATAGAATGAGATATATAACATAAAAAAAAATTAATACAGGAATCAAACTATGTTTCCATTTACATACCGATGAAAACTTGAACGTGCACAGATATGATTAAAGGAAGGGCCTTTTTCTTTTTCCTTTTTCTTTTTCTTTTTCTTTCTCTTTTCCTTTTTCTTTTTTGAGAAAGTATTAATTCTCTAAGGGACTTTTGTTTTAAAATTTTCTATGGCGTATTAGTTTTCACGGCTCCGTCACTTCAATTTAAAATTATTATTTTTAATATTATTATTTTGAACGTGGGAACTACAATCAAACTGACGGTGCCTATTATGTAAACCCACATAATTTGAAGCAAAGATATGTAATGACACAATAATTGTAGTAATATTTTCAATGCTGAGAGAGAGAAATTCTCAAAACATTAGAAATAAATAGCCAAATTAATTTCTTCAAAGCATAGGATGTTTCCTCTTGATATTCTTCTTCAACATACGTGTACATAAAGGCGGTGGAAAACTTTTCATCTATCTATTTATTTCTAAAGTCAGAAAATCTATAAAAGGGAGATTTGGAAGATAAGTTGTTTAGCTTGTTGTTGTTGTTTCCTTTCTCAATGGCTACCACCGCACATCACTTTATACTTACTCTGCTCCTATTCGGGCTGCTCATTGTCACCTCTCTTGATTTCACAGGTAAGATTTCACTTTCTTAATTCGCCCACCTTTTATACCTCTGATGTGTGAGTGTAGGGGATGTCAAATATACATATTTATAATTTCATCATTCACAATTAAGAATGTCAATCTAATTTTAAATTGATAGATACACTGGAATAAAAAAATAAAAAATAAAAAGTTAGAATCGAAATCTTCTAATACAAATTGAATAGTCCAACAATTTGTTAGGGTGGCCAGAAAATCGAGTGCATGCATGGTCCGACTCAATTGACACCCCTATCTAAGGGCAGATCTAGGTAGGAGATCGACTTTAGTCCCTACAAAATAATTATTTTTAAAAATATTCTAATTATTGGCATTTTCTGCGAATTATCGTGCACAAATCTCCATCATTAATTAAATTGATAATTGTAAGAAAAATTCTTAATTTTGAACTCTTCAAAATAACATGTTCTTAGAAAAAGATTATTCTCTAGCTTCGACTAACCCTTTCCCAATCCACAATATCCAATACACATAACTTGTATTGATAATAGTAAAATAAGATCAAGAACAATAATTGGTATTATATTCTCATGAAAAATGCAGTTGGTCAAGTGGGTGTTTGTTTCGGAAGGCTGGGCAACAACTTGCCCGGCGTACAAAGAACCCTAGCTCTCTACAAAAAATACAACATCCGAAGAATGAGGCTCTACGACCCCCACCCGCCCACTCTCCGCGCCCTCGCTGGCACCGGCATCCGCCTCATGCTCGGCATCCGCGACGACCAGCTCCGCGACCTCGCCAACTGCCCCGACGCCGCCACAACCTGGGTCCGCACCAACATCCTCCAGCACCCCAACGTCACCTTCCGCTACATCTCTGTCGGCAACGAGATCGACCCCGACTCCGCCCTCGGCCCCTTCGTCCTCCCCGCAATGCAAAACATCTACCGCGCCATCCGCACCGCCGGCCGCGCCGGCCAGATCAAGGTCTCCACCTCAATTCGAACCGATCTTCTAGAAAGATCTTATCCGCCGCAAGCAGGGGTGTTCAAATGCAGCGTCAATTGGTACATTAGGTGAGGTGGAACAAGTATTTTACTTCTTTTACGATTTTGATTCATTTTCTAAGTAGACTATTTTAGTTAATTTTTGGGATTTACATTGTTTCCTAATTAGAATTTGTTTTTAGATCTATACATGGATATTTAATTGTTAGATTTTTATTCAAGCATATTATTTCAAATTTTCATTAAAATTCTCTGTCACTAACTAGCTTTTGTCCTGCATGTAATTAGGCCAATCGTCGAGTTTCTGAGGGATACTCAAACAACTCTTCTCGTCAACGTGTATCCTTACTTCGCCTACATGAACGACCCGCAGAATATCAACCTCTCATTCGCGCTGCTGCAGCCCAACAGCGGCGTCATCGCCGGCGGAGTCTACTACGACAACCTCTACTACGCGATCCTCGATGCCGTCGACGCGGCCATGGAGAGGATCCTCACGGCGGTGCCGTCACTTTTTTCCGTGTTTTCCGAGGAAAAGGCGGGGTCCGGGTCGGGTAACCCTGGCCAGACGGGGTCGGAGACGGGTTGGTCGTCGAAGGGCGGAGGAAATACGCCGGCGGCGGCAGATATAGGATACACCACAGCTCTTGGCGATGGGCCAATGCATACCGTTGAAAACTCAAGAATCTACAACAACAATTTGATGCGCATTGTTAGGAGTGGGACCCCGAGAAGGCCGGGCCGACGTTTGGAAACATACATATTTGCGATGTATGATGAGAATCTGAAGCCCGGCCCGGCATATGAGAGGCATTTCGGGATCTTTCTGCCCAACGGCCAACCCAAATACCCGCTCCGTTTTCGTTAGCGGTCTGAATTTTATAATTATTATTGTTATTATTATTGTCATTATTATTTATTCTTGTGACTGTGTCGGTGATTTTGTAATCTGAAGCGGTGTTAATATTTTTATTCAATTGTGATGTGTGTGGTGTGATGATGTGTGTGGTGTGATGATGTGTATTCTGATTAAATTCCATAGTGAGTAGCAATGGTTAAGGGATATTATTTTTAAAGTAGACTTGTCCAAGCATAAGGAGAATTTGCTGCTCCATTGATTGTTGTCTCTATATATGTGATTTAACAAAGTTTGTTATCCGACTGAGCATTTAAATTGCCTGATTAGATGAATTAATAAAAATAAATTACAAGTGATTGGATATATAATGTTTACTTTAATATTTGGAAATAAGGGAGTAACTGAAGAATCGAGATGTGATGGCAACTGAAATAAACATTTAACCCGACATTTTACTCCGTCATATTTCGAGAACATTTTCATTGGAAACTTGTAAAAACACTCTTTCTATTATACATTTGCAATAGCAATAAAAAAGAATTAAAATCAACTTGATAAGTAAAAATTTCGAGAACATTGTCATTGGAAATTTGTAAAAACACTCTTTCTATTATACATTTGCAGTAGCAACCGAAAGAATTAAAATCAACTTGATAAGCAAAAATATAAAAGGATAAACCACATCTTTTTATATTTCACAAGATTCGTCAAAAGAGAACAAATTTGTATACGCCACTGTAAGTGGCTAAAGAACACACTAAATTTAAATGATAAATAAAAATCATATTCCTTACTATTGTGTACCACATCATCTAATCCATTACACGTGAAGCTTCTTCTTGACCTCTTTTACTGGAATTTTGGCTTTGATCTTGTGCAAAGCAGCCACCACTTTCATCATGTCGATTCTTTCCACCGGTGAATAGGCTAAACATTTCATTGCCAAATCAAATACAGATTTCACACATTCTAACTTTGCAGAAAAATGTGAATCTTCTCTTGATAGCAAACCAGGAGCCACAATTTGGCCTATTGCATTTTCCTGCAATGCATTTTCCACCCACTCCTTAATGCTCATTTCACCATTGAACATATCATCTGTTGGCCTTTTGCTCGTAAACATCTCCAACAACAATATCCCATAACTGTATACATCCCCACTCGTGGAAATCATTCCTTCTGATCCAAACTCTAATAGAATATTCAAAACAAATTAAGTATGATATATATACTTATAGAAGGAGAAAATTAAGGATATGAGAATTATATATAAATATAAAACACATCACCTGGTGCCGCATAACCAACAGTTGCCAAGTTGGTAGTGTGAACTGCAGCCTCACCGTTGTCAAAGAGCTTTGAAATGCCAAAATCTCCAACATGAGCAGTCATATCTGCATCGAGCAACACATTATTTGGCTTTATATCACAGTGAACAACAGTGTATGTATGATTGTGATGAAGATATTCCAACGCTGAGGCCACATCTATGGCTATTTTCACCCTCTGCATCAAATCCAGAAACTTGTCCGAATGCAGCCATTTCTCCAAGCTCCCATGTGGCATGTATGCAAGAATCAAGGCTTTGAACTCGGGGTTACTACAACAACCAAGTATCTTCACTAAGTTTCTATGTCGAATGCTGCTCAGTATCTGACTCTCAGTCTCAAAGCTCTTGGTAGCTCCTTCCACCTGCAGGTTGAACACTTTCACTGCAACTTCTGTTCCATCTGCAATGGTTGCTCTGAATACCGAACCCATGCCTCCTCTCCCAAGAAGATTCGTCTCACTAAAAGAGCTCGTCCCATGCTTGATTTCTCTCTCTGAAACTATCTTCCAACCAGCACCCACTGACAGGACCTCACCAGAAGGCTGCGGATTCTTTTGTCTGCGCCGCCTTATAAGGAAAATTACCACAACCACAAGAATCATAGCTGCAACGAAGGCGGGAACAATGTATTTCAGTACTTGCCAAACATTCTTTGATGCTGGTTTTCCACAAGGCGACACTTGAAATCTTGCTACGCCGCAGAGAGCAGAGTTATGAAGAAAAGATTCTGCAGTGAAGTTCTCAAAGCAACCCTTATCCGGAATCTCCCCTTCCAATCTGTTGTAGGACACATTGAAATTTTTGAGATCGAGCTTTGTCAATGACTCAGGTATCGAACCAGAGAGATGATTGTTGGAAAGATTCAACGCGATCAAGCCTCTCATCTCCCCCATTGATTGAGGAATGGATCCATTAAACATGTTGTTCGATAAATTCAGGAATTCAAGCGATTCGCAGCCGCTGATTGTGCTCGGAATTTGCCCTGAAAAATTGTTACAGGACAAGTCCATATTGCTGATAGCCTCCAAATTTTTGATCTGATCTGGAAGATGACCACTCAAATAGTTTGAAAACAAGATTAATTTTACGAGGTCCTTGAGATTGAACAAGTTGGAAGGAAGTGTGGAATTCAGCTTGTTTGAGGCCAATGAGACTTCTCTTAGCAATTTGATTTCTCCCAAGCATTCAGGTATTGAACCAGTAAGCATATTCCCACTCAAATACAAATTTCCCAAATTACTCATTTGGCAAAGATCACGAGGGATATATCCTTGCAACTGGTTAAAATCGAGATATAACTTCACGACTTGATTCAATTTCCCCATTGTTGCCGGGATGAATCCTGTGAGTTTATTCTCAGATAAATCCAAAGTCTGCAAACTGCTTAAGTTTCCGATCTCAGAAGGAATAGCACCTCTAATGCTGCAGTTAGATGCTGAAAAAGTGTCAAGAGAAATAGATAAATTCCCAATTGAAACTGGGATAACACCATTCATATATGGATTGTCTGATATTTCCAAGTTCATCAAATCTCGACAATTAGTTAAAGAAGAGAGAAATGTCAGTTCCTGATTAGGAAATTCAGCTCCTGTCAAATTATTTTCCCAGAGACGAAG
>JAYDZE010190660.1:0-19281 GCA_034509125.1 Monilaria moniliformis | reverse complement strand
AAGAAGGATAACTTCTCTTGGAATGAAAATGCAGAGGTGGCATTCCAAAATCTTAAACAAGCCATGCTTCAGCCGCCGGTACTTGCTCTACCAGATTTCACACAGCCTTTTGTGGTGGAAACAGACGCTTCTAACTTTGGCATAGGGGCTATTTTAATGCAGCATGGCCATCCCTTGGCTTTCATTAGTAAGTCCCTATCTCCAAAGTTAAGACAACTCTCAGTGTATGATAAAGAGTTGCTTGCTATTGTTTTTGCAGTCACCCACTGGACTCATTACTTGAGTGGAAGGCATTTCACGGTTAAAATAAATCACAAAACATTATCTCATCTCCTGCAACAAAGCTCACTACTCCAGGCCAACTTTCATGGCTATCAAAGTTAATGGCATTCGATTTTGATATTATATATAAGAAGGGGAAAGAGAACATTGCTGCGGATGCTCTCTCTAGAATTCGTTCTTCTGAAATTTTATGCATGGCTCTCACTTCAGTCTCTTCAGATTTATTTCCTCTTATTGAGCAAAGTTGGAAATCTGACACTACATTGGAGGCACTGATTGAAGAAATTAAGAGTGTGAGGGTTCCAGATGAGAAGTATACATGGGTTGGTGGTCAATTGCAAAGAAAAGGGAAATTGGTGGTCGGAAATAACACAACTCTACAACTTCAAATCATACAGCTTTTCCACAATTCCTGTGTGGGAGGCCACTCGGGCATGCTAGCAACTCACAAGCGGATTGCCGCCCTTTTTTTTTGGAAAGGAATGGAGAAACAAATCAGAGAATACATAAGGGGGTGTGATATTTGCTAGAGATGTAAGTACGTTAACAGCGCGTATCCAGGACTACTACAACCACTGCCTATTCCCACTGAAGCATGGTCTCACGTAAGTTTAGATTTTATTGAAGGATTTCCGCTATCCGCGGGAAAGACAGTTATATTGGTGATGGTGGACAAGCTAACTAAATACGCCCACTTCACAGCTCTCTCACATCCTTATACAGCCATGACAATCGCACAAGCCTTCACGGATATGGTATTCAAGCTTCATGGACTACCTACTGTGCTCATAAGTGACTGCGATACTATTTTCCTTAGCCAATTCTGGAGTGATTTGTTCAAGTTGCAGGGAGTCCAGCTCAACCTTTCAACGGCCTACCATCCTCAATCTGATGGACAGACTGAGGTAGTAAACCGAAGCTTGGAAACTTATATTCGGTGTATGTGCGGAGATAGGCCGTCCAACTGGAGTAAATGGCTCAGCCTCGCTGAATTCTGGTACAACACGTGTCACCATTCAGCCACAAACACTACACCTTTTGAGGCTCTCTACGGCTACCCACCACCACTCTACATTCCCTACTTCAAAGGGGATTCCAAGGTGCATTCTGTAGATGCTAGTTTGTTGGACAGAGAAGAGATGCTTAAGATGCTCAAATACCACCTCACTCGGGCGCAACAACGCATGAAGACTCAACACGATAAGCACCGAACGGATAGAATGTTCCAGGTTGGTGATTGGGTGTATCTTAAATTACAACCGTATCGGCAGAACACATTGCGAGACCGCCAATTCCACAAATTGAGCCCGCGGTACTTTGGTCCATTTAAAATCATTGACAAATTCGGATCAATTGCTTATAAACTACAACTTCCACAGTCTGCCCAGCTACACCCAGTGTTCCATGTCTCACAATTGAAGAAGAAAATTGGTTCCACACAAGCTGTAGGAACGGCTCTTCCAACACCTAATCCAGATTCTACTATGGAACCGGTGAAGATATTGGATAGGAGAATGGTAAAACGAGGAAACAAAGCAGCTACACAAGTTCTGGTTCTGTGGTCGAACTCTTTCGAGGAAGATGCTACTTGGGAATTTCTTTACGATCTACAACAACTGTTTCCACATTTCAAACCTTGAGGTCAATGTTTAATTCGAGGGGGAAGGTTTGATGCAGAGAAAGCAAATCCAGATGAAAACTTAGATGATTACAGAAGCGTGAAGAAAGAAGAGTAACAGAACAAAAAGGAGAGAAGAAGATGAAGTTGTTAAGAAGCAGTTAGGAAGTGGTTAGGTGGTTAAATGATGTGGCAGTTAGTTAGCTGAGCTGATCTGGCTTGAGATTACTTTATAAACAGCAATGTAAAACACTCTTACGTTTCAATGAGTAAAAACACGATTCTTTCTCTCGAGTATATTTCTCTCTCATATTCATTGCGTGAGTTCTCGATCGCCTTTCTTAGCTCAGGTGATCCTGAATTTCCTGCCACTCTGTACCATTCGGGAGGGCCTAAATTTGTAGGGCTTATTGGGAATTTGTTCAGAGGTCTTGGCTGCGGCGCACGTTTGGACGACAGTCATGTGCAGTGTGCAAGCGGCGTGTGGTGTGTGATGCACCTCGATGACTGTTGCAAGGGCACACATTAGTGATTCATTGCGAAAGTGTAACTTACGGTTGAGGATGAAGCAATGAACCAATGCATTAAAATTATAAAATTACACATTATACCTCTAAACACATAAAATTCATATCACCTTTCAACCCACCAACAATATTGGACCAATTCTAAAACTAATAGAAAATCATAATTATTTTAATTATTTATTCCTATTATGAATTATTTAAATACCCTTGAAAATTTTAAGGATTGCAGTGAGACCCAATACCTCCACTACCCCTCTAGGTCCGCCACTCACTAAATACCATATATTATCACAACATTTCTACACTTGCAATATTACTACAATGTTTAACATTTAAAAAAATTACACATAACGATTCAACATGTTTGCAAAAGTGTTATTATGTTTAAAGTTTAGCAAATGTATACACGATTTCCAATATTTTCGCAATATCGTGTCGAGCCCAAAATTGTAGCACCAAAAATTCCACGTGACATGCTGAAATTTAGTGTGGAAGTATTCGTGTAATTTTAGGCGAATTTTCAGTCACTATTGCATGTTAAAACATTATGTATAGATTTGCCAAGTTTTATACGTTGTGATATTACTGCAAAGATGTTGACAAGACCAACTTTTCCTACGCCTCCGCATTCCACCGGCTAAATTCTTTCTTCCTGAAGGCGTCGCCGCCGAGCAGCCACAAGCCTCCGCCCATGACGCGGTGGCGACAAATTTGATTCTAGTTAGGCACAGTGTGAGAGAGAGAGAGAGAGAATCAAGACTAAGATATGTAATTAAATTGAAATTTTATTTAAGGGTGATTTTGTCTTTTCTGTTGGTCCATATTTTATCATAAAATGTAAGGTTGGAACCAACATCTTTTTGGAGGTGTTAACCGTTAACGGCCGCCCAATAAAATTAGGGAAGAAAGAATCTATTATTGAAATATGTTATTTGAAGGATGAGAATATGGAAAATATGAAAGCAATTAATCATTCAAGCCCATATACTTAATTTTTATGGTTCTCACATTTTCAATTGCTATCCATTACTTAATCACATTTTATGATATCACAAATAAACTTGTATGTTTTAACTTTTAGGACAAATTTGAAGATTATTACCACAACTAGAGTGAACAATAACAATTATATCTACTAAATCTTAAGGCAATAATACATTATTAATTTATTACAACAATATAAATGTTGATATTCATGCAATCAACTTTCTCTATATTGTGAGACAAGTCTAAGGTTCAATCTCACTACGCGCTCGTCCCCATCTCATACAATATTTTGATTGCACTAATAAATATCGACTGCAGATACCTTCCTAAGGTTATTTGGAACCACATAAACTCACATCAAGAGGTACAATACTAATAATAGTGCATAAATTCAACGACTGAATTAACGATCAACGATACACAACTAAAAGTAGTATACATAAAAATTGCACATACAAAGCAAACATACATTATGATGCCCAAGATTGCCCCTCATAAAAATATTCATATATATATATATATATATATATATATATTGTAAATGGTATATTTTAAGAACCTATGTCGTTAAAAATCTACCTCAAAACAGAATATGCCATTGTCTGCAAATGTGTGAGAGAAACTGGACCAGTAACAAGTGATGATTGATGGCAAGTGGAGTTATGAGAGAAAATAGACTAGACGAGAGAAATCACACCACATTATTCGAAATAATATACAGTTGTTGATCAGCAAACTTCTAAATATAAACAGATCTTCATGTCTCTTGAATAAGGGCAGCTGTAACTCACCGTACTAAAATGTATATATAATGAATATTGTCCTCATTCAATAATAGCAGCAGCTTACAGCTTGTCCACATCTTGAAAATGTCATATAAATGTGTGGCATATATAGCAAGAATGCATTCAAACATAGGGGTAGCAATACTTCCAAATTTATAGATCAACATCACGAGCATCGGGTAGGGCCAAAAGCTAGAGGGGCTTACCGGGCCTGCCTGGCGTGCAACGTGATGGATTCTCCAGTTCCGATTTCCTAAATAATGTAGTTTTCTCCAATCGGGTAAAATAGAGCAATACCTGCATTGTTTTCCTGCAAGATTCGGCGTGGGACGTGTCAAGGTCAAGCAGCCATATTTTGAAAAGTTCACAATGAAGTTGTGATACAATCATTCTGGACGACGATTATGTGATTATACCAAAGATGTGCCTTTATGCGCTCTATTAGCCCGACATACTTGTTTTACATCTCCACAACCATACAAAAACACAGACATCTCTTGCTATCTTGGGCATTATGCTGAGGATATTATCGAGAGGGCCAAAATTGATTATGAAATGTTTGTCGGCACCATATGAAGGCCATGTGCACTATCACACAGCCATACATACAAATTCAACATAAGACAGTTATCAAAATAATCGGGCAACTAGAATACAACAAACACAGGCATCCACAAAAACATTCTTTGCCAACTGTGTACATCATGATAAACTACGACCTTCAGATATGGAATGCCCTTATAGCCCTATCCATGTCAAGAAGAGTTAGGGCCATGTAACGGAAGAGCCTTTAATGATACAAAGGGGCAAGTTTGGTCCGAGTGCACAAAGATTTAAATTCTTAACTCAAGAAGGATGGAGTAGAATAAAGTGATTAAACTAGGCCAATAGTTTCTTGTGATGCCTAAGGGTGCCAAAGCGTTTCAAGAAGTAAAGAACCTCTAGCTAATAAACTGAACTCAGAGAATCACAATTTCCTGGTTTGCAAGCTGATGGGTTGATCTTGGTTCCCAAAAAAATTGAAAAGTCAGGACAGAGATGGTCTAAGCAAGTTTACTGAAACACATAAATTTCAGCTTGTTTATGATTTGTGTTAAACTATTTTACATCATGCAAATTAAAATACTCTTTAAGTATATGTGATACCTTCTTAGACTGCAGAGGGAGCTTAAGAAGTGGCACATGGATAGTTTGATAGCTGAATCTTGATATTGATCAAAACCGTCATGGTTCGTTCCATCAAAATCATATTTTCTTCTTCGACTTTGCAGTAGCCCATTTAAAGAATCCACAGTTTGCTTCTGGATTAGATGCAGGTCCCTGAAATGTATGAATTTCCATCAAGAACAAATATATTTGTGCACATAAACTTCTTTATAGTTGATCCTAGTTTTATTAGCTCCCCAAACCTGTCCTCGTCTAAATACTATATATATCCTAAAGCATGGGAGAGGGTAAATCTACATGCAATCACTGTAAAATGAACTTGTACCTTTTAAGCAAAGGACAAGCACCATGAAGCGTAGTACCCAGAACAAAAGAAACAGACCCAAGTAAACAAGTTAGGTGCTATGAAACACAGTTAATTGCAGTTTGGTGTCTGGCTAAAGAAGTCGAGCATAGAGTGTGTTACATCAACTTTTGTTTGCAATTCTCTATATAATTTATTAGCTCAAAGTTTAGGGCTTGCAGCAGGTTCTAGTTCATTATTGCACATCATGATGACTTATATTTACATAGTTTTATGCCTACAATAAATAAATACATTTTAGTTGAAGCTAGTGGATCAATAACTGTAATTTCTAGCTCTAAGGGCAACTTAGACTTTTATTACAACCCATCCAACTTCTACTACCTAACCCCCTTTCTTAAAGTACTTTTTTCTTTCTAAAACTTAGATTACTTTTCTAAAAGAAGCTCCTAACATGAATGCAGGAAAAAATCAAAGTTATACCAAAAGGAATTATCAATAATGAGGCTGCAGAACTAGATTTACTGTCGGAAGCGATGAATGCGCATAGGTATGACTGGTACAGACTATTTGATGGAACTATCACTATACAGTATGTAACCAACTATGACATAGAAACTTTTTATAGAAGGCATCACTAAGATAAAGGTCTTAATCTATCATTTTCAACAAACTTAAAAGCCAGACAGATAAAAATAGAGCACGTGAATTGATACCTCTGCACGTGCACAGGCATAAAATCGTTGCCCTAAAGTAGGTCCTGGTTTCTTCACTACACGGGAGACACAAGGTTCCTTGTGGCCTTTGCATAGAGGTATGCTAGTTTGCATAAGTTGTTGAATCCTTTGCCATTCAACTAGAGCATTATTATTCTTCTTTTCTGCAGGTTGAGACATATCCTCTTGCACTAATGCACATTGTTTTGCGGCTTTTGCCTGCAATTCCTTCACATCATCATGTTCACCACCTTCAATGAAAGTTTTATTCGGTTCACCAATGGAGATATCTTCTTGAGTAAGCTCCTCATTAGAACAAAAGCTGCTTGAGTCACTACATCCACCTACTGTTTTCTGGAAAAATGATTTTAGTGAAAGCTGAGACGATTGACTTTTTCTTGCTTTTTTCTTGCAAACCACTGAGGATTTAGTATGACCGACTGCAGAGGAAGTCTGTGAGCCAGATGATGGCCCTTTAAATGAGTCATTATAACAGTCATCTGGTGTAGAAAGTATGCCTTGATGGATGAAGGCTGATGAAGCTGAGCTATACGAATGCAGAGATCTTTTATTGCGTTGACTGCACTTTTCGATGACATTACTATCATCTGAAATAGAACTGGATCCTTGAGATAAGTTGCAATCTTCTGCAGATTGCCTTCTTGCAAACATCGACACTGTAAATCATCAGACGTGGATAACAGTTGTGAGAATATATCTACTAGTTTCTGTAAGTATACAAAATTGTAAAGATATCCAGGTGTACAATTCAAAGTGTCTAGGAGCAGAGGCACACAAAACTAAATCCTAAGCCGCCTTCACCCTAGACAATCTGTGGACAAGTCAAGTGCCCGCCACCTTTCCCAAACACAGTGAATAATTGTGAATAGCATTGTACAGTGTCTACATCAGGCATCATGGTTCAGAAAACAGCCTGATTATAGTAGAGAATGTTGATTGTGAGGAATGACGGAGCCAAGATTTTTGTTTTGGGGAGGGCCTAACTAAAAGTAGTATAAAAATGAAAAATAAGTACGCATATTTTTCAAAATAAAATTATATACTAACAACAATTTTGATAAAGTTATTAAATTAGTTTATACTTTAGCATTCAGAAATTAATAGTTCAGTACCATAACCTTGCAACATTTCCCTTATATTCTTCATAGTTTGAAAATGCTATATAGTACTCACTCCGTACTCAAAAACTATAGCACATTGGATGGGCACAGGTTTTAAGAAAATAGTCGGTAGATGTAATTTGCTAGTATAAATGATATTACTAAGGGTCCCACTGCACAGAAAAAGAGCAGTTTTTTGGTAAATAAGAGGTGTTTAGGTAAATAAGAAGTATTTAGAAGGTTGAAATATAAAGTAGAGTGTGGGGTCATGTTCTAAAAAGGAAAGTGCTATACTTTTAGGGGACACCAAATATAGTCAGTAGATGTAGTTTCAGTGGATAAAAGTTATTACTAAGGGTCCCACTGTATAGAAAATAGCAGTTTTTTTGGTAAATAAGAGGTGTTTAGAAAGTTGATATATAAAATAGTGTGGGGCTATATTCTAAAATGGAAAGTGCTATACTTTTAGGCGACACCAAATATAGTAAGTTTGCTTATAGTTTTAGGGGATGGAGGGAGTAGTTTAAATGCCCTTTCATATATTCATATAGTGCCAAACCAAAGGATGCAATAAAACTCAAGATGCACATGGTCACATTTTCTTGAGATATATGTGGTATGTAATAAGAAATCAGCACCTAGTGTCTGCTGACATCCATAGACCTGGGGACAATATCTAGTAGACAGTGAAGGAGTATTGTGTTGCTGAGCATTGGGGATATCTACCAAGCTCACGTAAACAGGAACATGATCCGAGCCCTCCATTTTGCCATTTCTTGTCTTTTGTTCTTTATGCCTGGAATTGTCCAAATAGAAATGAAGAATAGAAGAAAAATTCTTAAACAGAAAAACACAGGCATGTTTTTATGTCTAAAACTTTGCTAAAGAATAGGGAACTGCAACAGAAAATGCTTTAGCCAGAAAAGCATCATCTTGCCACCAAAAGACTCAAAATGACAATTTTTACTATAGTCTCACGACATTACCTGGGTGTACTACCAGGTTTCCAGCGTTTAAACTGATCTAATATGTCGCACTCTTTAACATGGCAAGCTACGAAGCTATGTCCTTGACTTTCTTCTTTATGTAAGCACGGCCCAGCACAAAGAATGTGATCAATACGTGTCCCAAAGTTGAACTCCTCTGCACCACTATTTGTCGGCCAGCAGGTGTAGGCTTCTCTTCTATTATTCAATTAGAAAACAAAAAAGGTGTTGATAAGATAGTAAGAAACTAACAAACGGCACATGGTAGTTGATCGCGTACATGTATTAATCACAATTGATAAGATCATCCCCACCAGTAGGAATAACTACTAAAGTCAAGAATCTTTTGAACCTCTGAGGATGTTTTTCCCGGAAAACATCAAAAAAGGCACCTCCATTATCCACCAGCAAAGATCTAAACCAAGATTTAAACCTGCAAAGTTTAAAATTTTATTATAAATAATCTATTTCGAATATTATAGCACAAACCTTCACTTATATCAAAATTTGTACTCATCAGGAAGAGGGGAAAAAATTCAGAAAGAAACTAACTTATTTTTCTCGAAATCTGGCCCAGCATCACAACAATCTATTGCAAAGGGGGAAATGTTGAAGTCCCCAACAACAAATATTCTCCGTCCCTGACGTAGAAGAGATTCCGACCTTTTCTAAAACAAAATCACCAATATTATTGTAAAAGCACAAACCTTATCAGAGAACCAACAAACTAAATTGAAAAGCCTGTTGCACCCACTAATAGCATCAACTGATCCAAACGAAACAAATTAACTTATAATATTGCACCACAGACGACACTGATAAGGAGGAAGTTGAAAATAACAACAATGAAGGGTGACACGATAATAATGTCCAAAATTTGAATCCTTAAACTGAATGTACCAAGAGATAATTATGATAACTCCAAATCACTCTAGTGATGTTAATCAAATTATTTACTTGAACTCCCCGAAAGGTAAATGGGAAAAATGAGAAATGTATGCCCACTAAACTTTCGTAGCCAGAAAAAATAATTAATGCTTGATAAAATTAGGTAATTGAATAGATTACACTTCCTTGTGTCCTGTCCCAAAGCAACATATAAACTAAATTCTCATTCACTTGCTGCTATGACCAGCGCAGAATATGTGATACATTCCAGTACTCGCACGGGGATCTCTAGACTAGACCAGCACTTTAACTCATCATATGAACATGCATAACGTTCATGCAAAAGGTACAAATCCTTACCTGCAGTATGTTGAAAAAGTTATGCTTGAATTGGATTCTTTCTGTATCATCAGCTACAGCTCTAGGTCCATATATATTGAAAAGAACTGAAGAAGAAAAATTCATCTGTTACTTAAGTGGCACAGTGGCTACTGCTGAAAGTCAACCGTGCAGAGAATAAGCCTTCATAGGGAACTCTTCCTCTGCAGTATACTAGAATTATGTCACTCACCAAAATGTTCATGGTCAGTTATTACACAACGTCCTTCACCATCAATTTTCAGAAGCTCATCAGCTGAAAAATCTTCTAGCCCTTCAATTAGTGGTGAATATTCAATTTTCCTGTACCCCGAACCTGAGAAATCCTTAAGAATACCAGTAAAGCCCTCCTCGGCAGAAACTGGCAAAGATACCTCTTCACTCGAAAACACGGAGTTGACACGGCAAAATGTCGCCACACCTAGTTAAAAAAGTAACATATGTAAACTAGATGTACCTAGTTCTCAAGACATAATATAAGCAGAACCCAAATAAAAAAGGGATAAAATGCATTGCCAGAATTAAAGAACCAGTTAGCCTGCATATTTTGTTTTGAAAAGACTTAAGTATTATTTTACAGAAACAAAATACATCATATCCCTAACCATTATAACAACTGCTTAGCTCATAAACCCTAACTCACATACTACGTTGGACTTACTAAGGAATCAAATACCCCGGCAAAGCAGCTATTTTTACCATTATCCTCATAATTCATTTTGGTAGTCTACAGACCAATTTATGAATAAAAGACGATGCATTGCACTTTCACAAAAGGAGTCTCAGTAGTCTTGTTATCAACCATCACCCATACAATCTGGACCCTGCTAACTTAGTTCATGTACATAAATTAAACTGAATCCGCCTGTAAAATAACTCAAATACATCATACTTAAATTCACCCGTGGAATCAACTTCTAAAACTCGAGAAGAGAAGTGTAATAGTTCTGGATGACAAACCTTGCTAAGATGTGAAAGCAACTAGAATCGATTATGATGGCCTTATCATTTCAATACTAAAAAAGGTGGCTCTATATATAAGAACTTCAATCATACCATTTGTTTACATTGCCTAGTTAAAAACCCAGCTGTTCTATTTACATATTTTCCAGAAGAAAACCAAAATCCGCTATTTCATGAATTTGTTTGCTGGAAAAAGTATACAGAAAATACACAAAGAGAAGATGATGATAACCCGAATATCCAGTCCGGCCTTTCTCAGTAGTGCGGGTGCAAGAGAAAAAGGACTCGTAACCCTCAGCCTGCACCAAATCAGCTCTAAACTCTTGCCTCGACAGCTTCGTTTCCTGGGCGTGAGATCATAGAATTGATGAAGAAGCAATCAACGAAATTGGTTTAAAATTAAGCTTCAGTAGGGTTTGATACATAGATTTGATTGTATAGGAGGAGACAGAAAATGATGTTGGAAAACCTGAAAGCAGATTATGTCGGCATCAAAGGAATCGAGCAATTTGCGAAGAGAGCCGAACTGTGAGATTCGAGGTCTCAGCCCGTTCACGTTGTACGTCACTATCTTCATTCTTCAACTTCTTTTGGGTTCATTTTACGCTTGAAAAAGGCTAAAATAGGTGAATTAACCACTCATCCTAAATCACGAGAAATACCTAAAATCCGATCGTTTTAGGAAACTCTCGAAACAGAATTGAACGGATTGATTCTCCATCAACGTATTAAATAATTTGAACAAATACTTCACACTCAGCAATTATCAATTTAGACAAATAGCAATGTTTTCTTCGAATTGTACTAATCCACGCCCAAGTTACACATTAGAGTTCAGCTACAGAGAATGGTAGGGATTAAATGGCGGGAAGAACGATGCTAGGCAAGTAAAGCGGTCATACTGTTCAACTAAGAGAGAGAGAGAGAGAGAGGGGGGGTAAATTAACCATTGTTGAGGCACTCAGGATCTCTAAACCACGGTTAGGTTCAAGCAGGTTAGTCAACGCAGAATTTTCGAGCTGGGCTTGTGCACAACACAAGTCTTGACGAAAAAACTTAAAAAATTTGCTGCGGAATTTCAGTTTTTGTGAAGAAAAATCACACAATTACATCATACTTAATAAAGTTGGGATTTTTAGCCTCGAAATTCTTGGAAAATTAATGGATGGAGGGCAAACCAGTGAAGATTCTCTTGAACCGAGGTTTTGTTTTGCTTCTATTTGTTTGTCTTTTTGGGCCTTATTTTCGCTCTTGTATTTTTCTTATTTAATTAATATTTTTGTGGGCTTAAATAATATGTATATTGTGAGTATTTATTGAGGTTATAGTAATCCATTTAGCATAACTGATGGAGTTGACAAGCTAGTTTCAGTATTTATAATTGCCAAGTGATGATCATACAGGAACATAAACATAAATTTTTGTTGTCTGATTTAGTGCCAGATATTAGGAAAATGCTTCTTTTTTGTATGGCTTCTCTTGCTGCTATTCAATTCTCAAGCTAAAATGCATCACCAATGAAGTACTAAATTCGAAAGTGGAAAATGTGATTGAGGTGAAGCAAGATTATGAGCAGTAAATATGTTTATATAGCGATTCCAAATGGATACCAAATGCTTGAGAGATTTTATGTGTTAGATCAAGAATTCAAAATGGGACATGTTTGTAGAGTTTTGCAATTCTTCTGCTCCTCTGGTTTTCTTGAGAAAAAGACATCTTGTTGCACCAATACTTGTATCCGGTTCCTCTGCAGAGAGAATGCTGTTGGTAATTGAGTTGCACCCTTCCTATAATTTTGAGAAGTTTGTGCTGTCATCTCTATGCACTCGTTTGGGTGTCGGATGATAAATTACTGCGTGAGGCTTTAAGGGGAAATGGATATTTGGCAAGATTCTCATTTTTCTTGCATTTTACTTTTATCTGTAGCGCCTAAGTCTGCATTCTTTGAAGATTTGCTGGTCTGTTTCAAAGAGTGATTAGGATTAGTGATTAGGATTTTGAAAACTCTGCTTAGGCATATTTCTTCACTCTTTTACTTACTCTGTTTGCTTGGTTTTATTGAAACAGTGTAACATAGCATAGCTGTAAGTTAATGCGTGGGAGGTTGCTGTATAATTAGGGTTTAACGGCTTATCCTCTTTTAAGACCTACAATTTATGTTCATCCTTGCAGACAAAACAATGATATGGAGGTCACAGCAACTAGAAAAGTACTCAAAGCAGATCGCGAGAACTTGAGACGAGACAAGCTAAATGAGCAGTTTCTGGAGTTAAGCAACTTACTAGGTAAGAACAATGCCTATTGCTAACTACCCAGTTTCTTGTTTAAACATCTGTGTGTGTGTGAGTGTGTGTGAGAGAGAGAGAGAGGGAGGGAGAGAGAGAGAAAGAGAAAGAGGGATTAGACTAACTTGACTTGAACTTAACTCTGTATATCCATTGTTCATGATATGCAATAGTATATTGATGTCCCTTGATAAAATTATTTGTATTTAGATCTTTCGCAACAGAATACAGCTCTGATGCGCTCAGTTTTGTTGCTATGTTTGAGCATTCAGATCCGGACAGGCCCAAGAATGACAAGGCCACCATTGTCTCCGACACAATCCAAGTTCTCAAGGATTTGAATTCTGAGGTGAAAAAGCTCAAGAAACAGCATGCACTACTCTGTGAAGAATCACACGAGGTAAAGATTCCTTGTACAAAACGCTGTTGCTGAGCCTTCTCCATCTTCTCACTTGGTCTCGAGGACAGCTGACACAGGAGAAAAACGAGATCAGGGAAGAGAAAGCTTCTCTGAAATCCAATATTCAGAACCTCAGAGCGCAGCAGCAGCAGCATCAACCAACTCAAGGCTTCATGGTTCCATGGGATACTCAAATGATGATGGCACCATCGTATCCGTTTCCTGTTGCTGTTCCAATGCACCAAGCAACACAGGCGCCGCCTTCATTTGCCAACCAGCACCAACTCCCCTGCTCGACCTACATTCCTTATCTTGCTCCTTCTATGCCTAGAGCCACTGCCTTGAACGTGACCGTTTGTAGGCCAAGAGCTTCCAGCAGGAGTGGAACTGCAAACTCGGACGACGTTGCAACTGATTTGGAACTTAAGATACCAGGATCTAAGGTTGCTTTCCTTTTATCCACAACAAGAAGTGATGTGAAGATGAAATTTTTGAGTGTTTTGCAAAATTGTGCAGGAATTGTCAGCCAAGAAACGGTAGCGCAGATGACGTTCGAGGCTCGTCAGTTTACGGTTGAATAAATGTTGATGATGATGATGATTGGAAGAGTTTCTGAGCTGATAAAGATAACAAAAGACTTGTATTGTATACGTCAACTCTGTAAATTATTATTTTGATTGTTGTCTTTGTTCATCAAATTAGTGTAAAAGGGAGAATAACCTGTTGTCTTTCTTGAAGTAAATGTCATCGTTTTCTTTTGTTTTCTTTTTGGAATTGTTTGTCTAGTAGAGTTTTGATAATTTCAAGCTTCAAAGTATATTCTAGGATTGTGATTTTCATTTACAAATCCATAATTCTTTTATTAATTGAGTGATTCAGTTTTAAAATATAAGATTATGCAACTTTGTTTTTATACTACAATTATTATGAATAAAATAACCAAATTTTTTTAAGAATAAGTCATATCTAAAACAAAATAAATAAATTTAAAAAGTTCATTAAGAATAAGTCATATCCAAAACAAAAAATTTAATTTTACAATTTTTAATTTAAAGTCATATATAAAAGTCTACCCTTTTTTATTTTTTTTATTTAATAAATATATCAAAAAAAATTAAAACTAGCCGTTGTTGGCTGTTTTTTTCTAAATAAATTTTTATTCTTTTTAATTAAAAAATCGTTGAACGACACTTTCCATTTATTTTTCATTCCAATCTTTATAAATAACCACTCTTAATCTCGTTTTTAACACACCATAAATACATTTCTTTTCCAAATATTCTTTAACTTCTCTCTAAATTTAATAATTTTTTTTATTTCTTCTCTCTAAAATATTGATCCTCACGGCGACGACAATGTTCCCGAAAATCTATATTCGACAGACAACCTTCTTCATATCGCTTGCAACGTAGTGGAGCTTATCTTTCGTGCTATGGAGGAAATGGAGGAGGCCAATTAACTACGATGGAGGACATACGTACACCGCGAATGAGAAGAGGTTGTTGCACGCCTCTTCGCGGACTATTTCTCGTAGACGTCAAGGGTTGTCCACACTTCAGAAGTGCACATCGGCTATCGGAAAAATACTTTAGGGCTTTCCTCTCCGCGGAAGTTCTAATCAATTCGATGAATACTTACATGTCACCAAATCGACGGGCAAAAAATGTTTGGTTTAATTGTACAAAGCGGTTCAGAGTGCATTTGGCGCATAATATCATAGGTCGTCGACAGCCCAAGACCGGCAAAAACTACTTTATATGCATGAGGCACAACATGGCTTCCCCCAACATGCTTGGTAGCATAGAATGCATGTATTGGCAGTGGAAGAATTATCCAACAGCATGGAGGGGCGCTTGCACAAGCGGGCACAAAGGATCTCACCCCACTATCGTGCTTAAAGCAATGGCCAACTAACGATTATGGATTTGACATACATTGTTTGGTATCGCCGGCTCCAACAACGACATCAACGTCCTCAACCACTGCGACATCTTCAGCGACGCGTTAAATGGTAGGGCGTCGGCGATACAATTTACCCCCAATGGTTGTCACTATGAAATTAGCTATTATATGGGCGACAACATCTATCCGAGATGGCCAAACTTCATCAAGAGCATTTCTTGCTCCATTGGGCCAAAAAGACTTTGCTGCGCCCAAAAACAAGAGGCTGCACGGAAGGATGTCTAACAAGCATTCGACATGCTCCAAGCACGGTTCGCGATCGTGAAAGTTTCGAGTCGTGCATGGTTCAAAGACGTGCTAGGCGACATCATATACATGTACATTATTCTGCATAACATGATCATTGAGGACGCAAGCGAGGAAACGCCTAATTAGAAAAACGAAGACATGCCCAACACCTCGACCGCTACAAAAGCACCAACTGAAAGTGCTTCCATCCGCGATATAAAATTGCACAGCCAACTACAAATTGATTTAAAATTGAGCACATCTGGAGCCGCTTCGCGCCCTTCGACGAACGATTCGGCTTTTTAATTATGTAATTTCCAATTTTCAATAACATATTTTTAGGATTTAAATCATGTAATTTTTGTACTTTCAATAATGCAATATTAATATCTAAATTATGTAATTTTTTGAATTTTAATAATATAATTTTAGAATTTCAATTATATTATTTTATTTATTTTAACAAAATTCTTATTTAAATTACGAAATTGAAAATTATATAAATTATGAAAGAATTAAAAATAAAAATAAATAGTGCAAGGAAAGGACAAAACCAATGTCCACTAATGCCAGTGTTAAAATTTTAAAAGAAAAATTATTGTTGACCCCATAAATAGTATAGGAAATCTTAGAATTCCGAGTCTTTTCGTTGATGCCCTAATAAACGCTTTTTCATATATATTTTTTTCTGTTATCACATCAACTATTGATAGCTCTATAATTTATAGACATCATTACAATTTACAACTATCATGTCTAAATTTTGCAGGAATCAGGTATCCTTGTTTTCCCAGAAAAGGGAAAAAACAATAAATTTTCATTGACAGACCATCATCACATACATCTTACAAAAAAGCAGACAACACAGTTGAAAGTAACAGCAGCAAGTCATTTGCAGACACATCAAACCCTCCACATTGTTGCCAAAATAATGTGAAGAGCTGCTCTTACTACCACAACTCAGGCAAGGGACGGCGAAGACAACGAAAATCGAGCAGTCTCCCAATGAAAATTGCTACAGAATAGAGGAGCCTTTACATGCCTCTCATTTTAAACCACCACTCACCGGGCATACTCCATCTGACCGCTACATCTTGAGCGCCGCAGCTCGAGCTGTAGAAGGGCTTGCCACGCCCCGAGAGCTCAGGCTAGCAGTTCTTAGAAGCCTGCGGAACTCGGACAAGCTGATCTTCCCATCTTTATCAATGTCCGCTTCTTCCAGCAGCGGGTCGAGCGAACCCCTTAGACACGTGTGCTGCGGTGCCATTGATGAATATAAGTCCGGTTTCGATACTTTGCAATATGCAAAGGGGGGTTTGGGGGGGTACTAACCATTTTGAGTTCATCTGGAGTTATGTATCCATCTCTATCAACGTCGAATTTCTCGAAAGCCGCCTGCGACCTGTGATGCCATTTCTCCGTGTCGTGCTCCTCCAGCTGGTGGACATGGAGGGTAGCTGCAACAAACTCCGAGAAATCTACAAGTCCATCGGTGTTGCTATCAATCTGTTCGACTCAAACAGACAACAGCGATCGAACAAAGTAATGCATGCATAAGAACTCGAGCTATATACACGAGCAAAAAAAGGTGGGGCAACGGGACATACCGCTTGAAGGATTTCAAGAACACGCGAGTCCTTCATTCTCCAAGGAAGATCCTTCTCCATGGCCTGTACAATGCATACAATATAAACATGACGACTGCGAATAAACAAACAGCAATTGCAGTCTAGCAAATTCACCAAAAAGCGACTAACCTGTCTCATTTCCTCAAGACTGATGACACCATTTTTATCCACATCAATCGCATCAAACTGATCTCGAAGATCCGATATCTCCTCTTCATCAAGCGTGCTAGCCAATGCCTGGCACGTTAAAATTCACAACTATTGAAGTGGCGCCTTGTGTATTTATATTTTACTAGCTACTATTTCACTAGCATGAAAGAATGACTAACCCGAAGAGCAAACTGCTTAAACCGACTGTATTTCACAAATTGCCGCATGTTAGATAGAACGGAGATGTCTAAAGGAATCTCTGAAGCTTCGCCTCCTTCTCGGACCCATGCATGTGCTGCACAAGCTAAAAGCATCAATATTATAACCCAAGCGAAGCTAAGTATACATTTGTTATAACATCGTTAAGAAACAAAAACATTTGATTTTCACAATAGCAGAAACCTTTGCTCACGGTCTAATTGTTTGTTTAACAAGGATCGTAAAGTAGATATGGAAAAAGCTCTAAATCGAAGGATGAAGCAATTAGTTACTAGCTATAAAGATAAACGGGAGGCGTAGGACATACACAAGGCCTGGGCCGCAGTAAGCCGTGCTTGAGGATTTTTTACTAGCAATTTCTTGACAAAATCTTTTGCAGCATTGCTAATCCCGGGCCATGGTTTACGCCGAAAGTCAGGCTTATTCCTCAGAACCTATAAACATGAAAGATACAGTCGTAAATAGACTAGCATATATATAACAAAACAGACTATCCCGAGCCAAAAATCATGCATGTATAACCATTTTTCATGTCATAAAATTAGAACAAGGAATCAGTGAAATTGAAGGAGGACGGAGCTAAAACAGAAAAATGCATTTAGTTGATGCGCCCATAAATTCAAGTTTTACATTCATATCCACCAAAAAAATGGGATCATATAATCTAGATTATGAAATAAGTGAAAAAGACAGAAGTATTCCACCTCCTTAAATATGCCATCCTCAGTTTTGTCCCAGAAAGGTCGCCTTCCACAGAGCAAGATGTAAGTAATTACACCAATGCTCCATACATCTGATTCGGGACCGGATTTACGTTTTAATACCTCTGGAGCTACATAATATGCACTGCCAACAATGTCTTGGAATTTCTTTCCTGATAGAAATTTGAAGGGATTTTGATGAGTGAGAAAATCATTCAAAGAATCTCCATTGCATTTCACATAGTATATAATATGTCGTGCATGGATTTGCTCCAATTTTCATTTTATTTTATTTTTGATAAAAGAGTAGGTTCTTCATAGTATTCAGGTTCGGATCTAATACCCGGTCTAATGAAGTCTGATAGACCAAAATCTGTGGCCTTCAGATGTGAGTCCTCTTTTGGAGACTTAAATAAAAAATTCTGCAGGAAAAAATTGAAAAGAGAGTTTAGGGCATCAATCAAGAACTGTCTCAACAAAACCAATGGAAAACACTAGCGCATACCTCTGGCTTCATATCACGGTGTACAAAACCATGTAAATGGCACTCAGCTGCAACTTTTAGCATCTGCCTTACAACGATTGCTGCATCTTTCTCCGTGTAACGGCCATCCTTTCTGTTAGAATAATAAGCTTTAAGTGCTAGAAAATGCTTCAAGCAAGGCAAAAATCTCATACAACAAATGCAATCAACAATGAAAGATAGTGCAGAACTTGGGGAGTGCTTACTTCGATAGGATACGGTCTAGCAGTTCTCCGCCCTCACACAACCTAAATGACAAAAGTTGATAGTATGTCATTAACACCACTTCAATTACAAACAGCTCAATACGGAGAAATATTTTGTCCGGGAAACTTAAGTTTTGAATACAAACTTACTCCATCACTATGTATACATAAGAATCATCTTCAAAAGCATTATAGAAGTGAACCACGTTCTCATGGCCAGTTAAAGCCCTCAATATCTTGACCTCCCGCTTGACATC
>JAYDZE010190549.1:0-21260 GCA_034509125.1 Monilaria moniliformis | reverse complement strand
TGTTAAATCTAATCCTTCCATTATTTGATCCAATGGTTAAGATATAGTCTTAGTTATGCATTGGGGTCCTAGTTTCAAACTAATGCACCCATATATATATATATATATATATATATATAAAGTTATATAAATATATATTTTTGTAATAACAAGGTATTTATCTTAATCATATAATATATCTCTATATATATATATCCGTTTATATCTGGTTGATTCTTCAGAGGACCTATTTCGGTTTAATAAACTGTATATAAATGAGCCGTACTACTATATAATAATTTTATTAGAGAACAGTTGTATGTACGAAAAAGTACCACCTGCATGAATGTGATGCCTACGTCGGCTCGCACTAATTACTATTAATTAATTAGCTAATAAACTTATTTAATTCTTCCTCCCTTTAATAATTGTCATTATTGCCGGGCGACATTCAACTTTCACTTTTTATATTTTAAAAATATTATATTTTTGTTTTCATCCATTTGTTTTTATTATGATTCCCATTGTGTGGTTGAAACAAGATGCTTCCAGAACTAAGTCACCCAAATTAGATCACGATCAACAATTACAGAGATTCCGTAATTATTATTTACTCATTTTACTACAAATTGTCTGAAATATGACATTGTGTTAACTAATTTCGGAGTCAGAAATCGACAGGTATTTGGATCCGATCCAAATAAAAAATAGAGTGGCGATAAATGTACATAAATTATACATATATAATGAGCTTTTTTAGATATTTTATATTTAAATTAATTTATGAATATTATTTAATTTAAAATAAATTAATATATTACATATTTATCCTTCTGTAATAATTTAATGAAAAAATTAACTTTTTCAAATTAGATATCTACAGATTTAAAAAAAAAGATTAATTTTTCCATTAGATATCTATATATTTATTTCCAAATCAATTTTGTGGCTTTGTTTGAAGGATCTATCAAATCAATTTTTCAATCATATCTTTGAAAATATAATAGGAATAATTTAGTAGAAAAATAATATATAATTAGTAATAAAATCAATTCAGTTTAATTTAAAATTTAAAGATATTATGTATGTACAATTATGTACATTTATCTTTTTCCTTGATTTTTATGCATAATTCTTCATATCACATAAAATGTTTCTTTTAAGGGTTATTTAGTAATTAATCCATAAACTTTCTCCCATTTTGTAATTTAATATAATTTTGAAACGCTGCAATAAGGTTATCAAATTTTAATATGTTGCAAAATTAACATCCAATTTTTTTTGTTACTGAAAAGCTAACATAGCATGCCTTATTGGGGTTGGGATCTGGGTTGGCAAATTGCAGCTACACTGTCTCACTATATTGGATTCTTGGTAAATATTATGCTTGGTATGTCAATGTTTAGTGAGAAAAGAAAAGTTGGGGTTAGGGATGTCTATTGGGCCAGTTAATCGGGTTTTGGGTCAGCTTTATTTGGGTTACGGGTTGATCAGGTGCGGGCTAATCAGGTTGGAATTTTATCGGGTTATAAATTTCCAGCCCTAACTCTAAACGTTCGAGTTTCGAGTTAGCCCTGCGGGCTAATCGGGTTATAAGCAAACAACAAAAATTAATTTATGTATTTTTTATTCTTAAGAGTTCTATATTTATAATATATAAACATATACAAAAATTTAATATATAAATCATATGAGAAGCATAAAATTCAAAGTATAAACATTCTAAAAAAGTCAAAGACGAATAAAATAAAATTAACGATAAATTGTTCAAAAATAGTGTTGCCTCATAGAATCAAAGAGTCTCAGAAATGAATCGAAATTCTAAATACTTGAATTACATTGTTCTTTTACACCGATAATCTTTGAAACTCAACTTCATAATTCACTTCGAACATAGTCTTCAAACTCTTCACTATCTATTAGAAAAAATTATAAATATTAAAATATAATATAGTTTGATAATTTATAATTTTATATTAAAAATAAAATCTTACCATCAAAAAATTATGCAGCCAATTATGTGAGCAAAGAAAATCTTGTATTTTTTTAAGTACATTAGTTCAAAATGTGTGCTCTAATACGAAAAAAAGATTCATATACTATCGTTGTTATAAGAATGTTAATCACATCACACACCATCCTAACAAGTTCTCCGAAATGTGATGCATGATTTCTCCAATGCTTAATAAACGAAAAATATTTAATTGGGAGAATTTTGGAATATATACTCAAACTCGAACACAATTAAATATTACTAGTGTAAAAACTAAAAAAAATGGCATCGGATAAGAATGTCGTTGGATAAATATATTGTTATTGAATGATTAAACTTAAGAATATATTATTATAGATCCTGACACGATAAAAAACTAATTTAAAAATTATAAAATTAAAATGAAACACAAATATATTTCGTTAAATTTCAAATCACGTTTCATAATATTGGTTATAGTGAACTTGAAATTTCCAATTCGTTTATATATCATTATTTATATTAGTAAAAATCTAATGCATATATATGTGTGTGTCAATTCGTTTATATATCATTATTTATATTAGTAAAAATCTAATGCATATATATATATATATATATATATATATATATGTGTGTATGTGTGTGTGTGTGTGTATATATATATATTAAATATAATTTGAAGGGTTAATTTTATTTTATTTTTTGTAGTTATCAATTTTATCAAAATTATCATTGAAGTGTAATATCAATTGTCAAATAAGGCGTAAGAATATATAATAGTTGCACCTAAGGCCAACCCATCGGGCCAGCACATCGGGTTTCAAGTTATGGGCTAATCGGGTTCGGGCTAATCGGACTGAAATCTTATCGGGCTATAAATTTTCAACCCTAACCCTCTAAAATTAGCGGGCTAGTTGGGCCAGCCCAGCGGATTCGGGGTGGACTGACACCGTAGTTAGGGGGTTAATTTATAACAAATTAAAAGCGGTTGACATTATTGCAACATTTCAAAAATCGTACTAATACTGCAAAATGAGTGAAAATTCGTACAATACTTGAAAAATGACAATTAGCTCTTCTTTTAATTACAACACAGACCAAAAAAATCAATGATGCATATTACTTTTTAATTATCACAAGGAAAATTTTCTATTTGATTCTTACTCTGATTACTTTTCATAACGATATAAAAAGTTCATATACTATTAGGGTCCATCATTTTGAAGCCTCTATAAAAAAATATCGTTTGCGACCCTTTTACTATATGTAGAAAATATCATATGAAGGATTTTTTTTTCACTTTTTGACATAATTTAATGAAGAAAACGTTCTTCCACCCTCTAGGGCTAATTTAGACATTTTGTAAAGTGGCTATCATTTTTCATAATTTTAACTGTCGACACATGATTTTTTTTTAAAAAAAAGTGGCTTACATTTTACTTTACATTAATAGCTGACCTGCAGCAGAGCCTTTTTTTTTCTTTCTTTTTTCTTCTTCTGCACAATACAATTATCGACCAGCTGCTCACAAAGTTGACCAGTGCCACAAATTCTTCAAGTGGATGAGGAAATGAATGTAGGTGGTTGAGATTTGAGTATGAAAGATGACGATGTCGTGAAAGGGCTTCTATAAATTTTTTTGTTGATTTAAGAAATGATTCTTATGGAATGTTGTAGTATTTTGTGTGTGACAAGAAACAGAATGTGGGTGATTGTGGTTATTTCCGATGGTGTTATCCTAATATTGTTGATTGTGTGAGAAATCCTGTACACCATGATAATGTACGTGGTAGTTGTGAATCTGAAAGTCAATGTGGCATTGCAAGGTCTCATGAAGGTATACCAAGGATTGAAGGGTGTATTTATTATGGTTGTTGCTTGTGGTGCTTTATTATTTGCTATTTTGGCGTTATTATAAGTTTGTTTAAGTAGGTTGGTGTTCTAGACGTAAGTTGTTGTTAAAGGTAAGAAGTTGTTGAACATGTACTTCACTTAATCGTATGGTAAGACGTTTAATGTAATTCTAAGGTGATGTAATATTTTGTAGTAGTTTTGATCGTAAGAGGTTTCCATTATGCAAAAGTCGAATTAGACATAGTATTTGAACCATTACACTACAAAGTATTACAACAAAAAATGACATAGTGGGTAGAATATACTAGAGGAATTGATCATTTTCGTGTTCTTCAACTAGTCAATGTATTCATTTACAACGACCATTCCGAATGTGGATGATTCCATATAGCCTTCATAGATATGTCAGATACACATGTGATATTGTTAGTACGCTCTTCGTTTCCATTAACAGTAAAATTCTATAGTGTTCGCAGCTTTCATTGTCAACTTCTTCAAATAAAGGAACGAATGAAAAGAAGAAGAAGGTGGATAGAGAAAGAAAAAGAAAAGGAGAGAAAGATAAATGTGCAAAAGTTGTGTTAGGTAGAAAAAGTGAAATTTTTTTTTATAAAAGAAACGGCACTTTTCAGGAAAAAGATGTCGTGTGTTAGCGACTAAAAGGTGAAAAAGTCCTTCATATGATATTCTACCTATGGTAAAAAAGTTGCAAATGATATTTTTTTGTAAAAGGCCGCAAACAATGAACCCGATAATACAAGAACTTTTTATGTCTTTTACTCGTATAAAGTATATACACATCACATGTATAAGGACATTAATAATCCTCGAATATAATGTTAAAATAGATTTTTATTTTTGGGAGAATTGTCATTTAAATCATAATTTTGCGTTGACTTCTGGTCAATCCCATAACTTTTGAAATCGGAAAATAAAATCATAACTTTTCATGTTTTCTCAATTGTCCCATGACTTTACTATGTTTCTCAATTGTTCCACCCTTGAAAATTCCGGTGAAATAGATGGTGATATAACAACCGAAATTTCCAACGTAGACAAAATATTTGGTAAACAAAATGATGTCGTTTGGTGATGCTCAAAATGATGTCATTTCATTAAAATAAAGATTTTTTCTTTTTTTTCTTTTATTTTCAAACCCCCCCCCCACCCAACCCGTAGTCTCGACACCCCAACCTTCCTCTCCACTCTCTCTCTCTATCTCTCCAATCACGCCTCCAAAGGATATTGCTACGCAAGACCTTGAATCGAAAAATTCACCGCGTGGTGGATGACGCATTCGATGAAGTAACTGTTCTTACCGAATACCTCGAGGGCAAAGCGATGACGCTGGAAGTCGTAGAGATGTGAGCGTGGTGGTAGTTGGTGCTCATCTTGCCGCCAAAAGACGATAGATCGATGTCCACAGACGATTTCTTGGAATTGCGGTTAATGTTCATACTCGCCTTGCAGTTTCGCGAAGCTGGCCTCCACGTTGCTGCTGCTCATCGCTGCGAATTCGAAGAAGAATACCTTGATCTCCCATATACAATTCGAAGATGAATACCCTAATCCCCAAATACCCGACGCAAAATCGAACTAAAAAATGAAATTAAGAAAAAAGCCTTAAAATTTAGTTTACAAACACTTCAAAAGTTATGATTTTATGTTCCAATTTCAAAACTTATGGGATAGATCAGAAATCAACGAAAAGTTATGATTTAATGACATTTATCCCTTCAATTAGCCTTAATGAAATCGTTTTGAAGAACGGACGTTTTGTCCACGTCAGGAATTCCGGCTGCCACATCACCATTAATTTCATCGAAATTTCGATTCGCAGGACAATTGAGAAAATAAGAAAAGTTATGATTTTATTTACCGGTTTCAAAAATTATGGGATCGATTTAAATGGCATTTATTACTTTATTTTTTGAGGTAGTGTTGGTCTTAAATTAATCGGAAATATATCCAAAAAAAGAAACAAATCGGAAATAAATAGCCGACAAAAGCTGGAGAAGAAGCTAAGGCCGTGGAGCGTGCGGCCTCTGCCCTTTGAGTTTTAGTTTCTCTGCATCTATGCCGCTATGCGTGCATGCTTCGCTTGCAGATGCATGTCAGACCTCTATTTGGAATTCACCTTTTTCGAATCTTTTATTTTATTGTATATTATATTACATAATTAATCGGCCGGAAATCATACTTGTTAATTAAAACTTTTACAAAGAATTAGATTTACCGGAAATTAAATGTATGAATTTTTCATGATTATTTGAGATACTGAGTAATTAAATTTCAAATTTTGAACATTATTGCACATTTAATATGACATTTGAAATGTTCCAAATAAGGTTCAAATTTTCAATTTGTAGGAAATTAAACCACCACTCATTGATTACACATGAACTAAAAAATTTGGTCATTTTCTCACTCTATATTACTAAAGAAATCGTGACACATTAATTAACAGTGAGCAGAAATCTTAGACGATACAAATTGAAAAGTTAAGTATTAATTGTATCAATTCAAAGATTAGGTCTAATATGTATAAATTATGAACAGTTTACATTTGAGTTTATTGAACGGTGATTTGGTCCCGATTGTTTAAATAGCAATTCATATATATGTAAGTTGTGCTCATATATTTGTTGAGCTAAGTAAATGATTGGACACTGAGTTCGAAAATGAAAAAATGTACATTACATTCTAGAATGGTTGGAAGTAGATATTTCTATATTTATAATTATTTGAGCTATAATTCAAAAGTATCCTATTGTTTATTACAGGAAGATACATAGTAGAATATAGTAAAGCATGCATGTTATAATATCTATCATACTGATATAAGTTAATTAAGAATTATCCTACATTTTCATGAATTCATATTCAATATATATCATTTTATTATCAAAAAAATATAATTTTCATAATATCCAAATCTTATAAATTGGAAAATGTGATGTCATTGTTCCCAACTGATGGTTGTAGTGAGCCTAGTGGCGATAGTTCTATATGTAGATTTGGGATCAATAAAGTTTATGTTTTTAGTATTACTCTATAACTTAATCTTGTCGAGTGTAAATATCATAGGCTCCCTTCCGTGACAACTTTTACAAAATCGAGCAGGATTGTTCTTTCTGTTTTAAAATGACATACGTTCAAAAATAATTCTCATCTTTCAACATCAGCCCCCACGAAATTGGATCTTATTTCACGTATAAGAATGGTTGTTGTGATTGATCTTTGAACATATCTAATTAATTAGAATTTGACAATTCACGACATATGTCCCGCCGGTATACACCTTTGTAATCATAGTCATGATATGCAAAATTTGAAGCTTTGTGAAGGGATTTTAATGTCTTCTTTTTGTATTTTTTACTTAATTTATCTACTCTATTTAATTGACATCTCATCAAAATTAAGCATCCAAGATAATTAAGTTTTCCCTCGTTGACAATGTCCGCTTGAACTTCCCTTTTTGGGAGATAAAAGATCCCACATATAAAGGATGAGAGAAATTCACGATCGTTATCTTATCTTAGATATATACATTGATGAAACATTATTTTTGTTGGATAGCCAGCAAATGGTATCTTATTTTTGTTGGATTCGCTATCTTGAGAATTTAAGAAATATCTTAAAATATAGTTTAAGCATGATTAGTGAAAAGAAAGAGGAGTTAGTAGAGCCAATAGAGAATTGTTATTTATTGATGTAGAGAGAACATCATAATTAGTGATATTTATACCTGTGAGGCATGTGCCATAATTCTCCGGTTTTCTCGGCTAAGTGGTATTACCAGCGTGCTAATCAAATTCTTGTTCTTTGCATCTTTTATGATGGACACATTGATTAATTAATTATTGGAATTATAATTAACCAACATGGTAGGGGACAAATCTATGTAGCAATATTATATAATAAAGAAACCTCTCTAAATTTCATGTATATATTGAGCCTGGGTTCCCTATTACAAAGTGATGTACATTTTTATTGCTATATACATGTCTTTTTCTATTTAATTTAGGCACAATATTTTGCTTTTATCCATTTATTTAGGTGTGATGTGAGGCAACTATAAGGAGTTCACCACTAATGTTGTAATTAACTCACATTTCCTTTTATTTGAAGGATCACAATACTTGAGAATGATGTATTTGCACAAGGACAAGTTCATTTGCTAGTATGTTACTATGATCGAATTTGGTAATGAATTATTCCCCCGTTCAAATTTAGTCAATTTGTATTAAAACGAAGAGCATAATAGATTTTATCTGTTTATTTAATATTCTATATGTAAAAAGTCCAATGCTTGGGTTTGCTCAAAGAGAATAGAAAAATAAAATTAATTGTGTGACATCATATATTATCATCATAAATTCGTTTGCTGATTTTGTATATCGAGGTATTTCTTTCTACTTGGACAGTAATATGTTTTTAGTAAAGAATCGTGTACGTCATTACATCTAAAATCAACAGTGTGCTATACAGTTGAAAAAATAAAATAATTATAATCAATAGATAATACGAGGACAATGTCAAAACTTAGATGAAGTGAATATGAAATATTAAATACGTATATTGGGACCGGAATGTAATTATTGCTACACCAGTTTAAATAGATAGAATAGTGGTGAATGCACATGCTTGAATATTCTTCAATCGTGCCCCAACTGAAATGCTACATTATTGAATAATAAGGGGCTGGATTTTTTCAGTTTTTATTGTTATTTTGTATCATTTGGAGGTGAGGCCAAAAGGTACTCACCTTGGCATTAATTTAATAAATCTATGGTAATTAATAAAATATCACCTAAATTTAAATATCATAAACCAGGGTATATGCTCTTTACGTAGAGAGCAGTAAAAACTGTAAAAGACTGAATTTATTTTTAATGTTCTTAATTCTTGTATTTTACTTATATAATTTTGACACTTGTACAAGTAAACTAAATGGTTCATAAATGTAGTAATAATAATAATAATAAATAATAATAATAATAATAATAATAATAATAATAATAATAATAATAATAATAATAATAATAATAATAATAATAATAATTTGCATTGCAATTAAAGCGTCCCACCTAACAAGCATGTTTGCTTAAATCGTTAGAATTTAGTGTTGATTGTTGAAACTCTTAAGGTTTTCCCTATCAAAAGCTCTATGTTATAAGACCAGTTTACAATATTTATTTTTTCTAAAAAATAAAATGTAAGTTCATGCACTTGAACAAGCCCCTTCTTAGTTATTTATTCATTGAATGGATATACAAAATAATGTATAACAAAATACTAATGTAACTTAATTTGTTACTAGAATTGCTTGTTTCTTTAGTATTTAACAAACTTTCTGAAAGTCTGAAAGTCCATTTGGGATATTAAAGCGGTGAATATCTTCTTTGTAAGTAGAAATATAAGTAGAGATATTTATGGATCAAACCCTAGCTTCCCTTAAAAAAAATAGAAGTATTAGCAATGATTTTAACTTTTGAGTTTATTAGCTTATTTATTTTAAGATTATTCCTATATAATAACATTATTTTATTCATTTTATGATTTATAATACATCTTTTAAATCTTGACACTGAAAAACATCATTTGTAGTTTATATATGGTTTCCAACATCAATCTAAATTTGACAAAGTTAAAGCTAATATTGCTGTTGGGAAATGATCATCTTAAACAACGTTGTTTCAAAATTGAAAATCATACAAGTGTACACGTGTATCTTTTCCACATTAGATTTTGATCTTATATAATTTTGACAAATATTTTAAACCACATCAATTGTGAATCTCAAATTGTTAAAGCCAAGAGTTTAAAAAAAAAAAAGAAACTTACTGTAAATTGGTGCTATTACATGCAATGAACCTTAATTTTAATTATGCTATATTCTATCTTTAACCAAAAACTCATAAGAAAAAACGAAGAATATCTGGTACAATTTATTTCTTGGGGTTGCATTGGAAGTGAAGTATTTGAAGGATAGATTTGAAGTTCATAATCCATCATTTTTTAACCAATAACTCCTTGTACGTTGCTTAATGATTTGATTTCACCAATTCCGTTTTAAATTATCTCTGGAGTGTTTTTCAATGGCATTAAAGGTGACTTAACGTTGAGTAATTTGAAATGGCTCCAATCATCTCCCCAAATAAAATATTCGAATGCAACCCAACTTGATTAAGTCTATAATCACAATGCTCAACGCCATAATAAGTAACATAACATCATTTAAATAAGTTTGTAAGTATCTATATATTTATAGTAATGGTTATCCTCTGAATACCAAGTTGGGACCGTGCAATATTATCACCTCATGATTATAGAAGTTTTAAATCAAAGAAAGTTGTAGCATATTTCTTCCACTTACAATTAATTAATTAATCAATTGCCTAAGCCTAAAAGCATAATACACAGATCCGTTGCAAGGAATTTAACGTGATCTCAAAACAGTTTAAACACCTCCAACGAGATTAATTAACGGCAAGGTTGGAACAAACAGTGTCTTAGCCGCACAATTTGGGCACATAATCGTAATTAACGAGTAAATAAACCCATTTTTTTTTAAGATTAATGTTTACGTATACAGAAAATGTCATCAAAGAGCGAAACACGAAATGTAATTTCCTACGTTCTTTAATCCTCTGCGCTTGGTTTATTGTCGGCCTGCCCCTCTCTCTCTCTCTCTCTACTCTCTCTACAAACACCGACCCCTACACGCCCAAATACATACGTATACCCAATATACATTCACGCAGATTTACAACACCAATTTTATACTAATATTATTACAACTATACGATGACGGAATGATAAATTTAACTCACTCTCTAACACTACGCCTCTGCTATAAAGAAGCCGGTTTTTTATTGGCTGCGGGTTTCCCGGCGACTCCCAAGATTCCTTCCCCCCTCTCGCACCGCCTTGATCCCGGCTGCTCCGCCGGCCTCCACCCACGTGGCCGACACCTTCCCATTTTCAGTAAGTTTCTTTCCTGTCCAAGAAAATCTGTACGGACACCTGCGGGAGCTTGATGGACCAGCTCATTTGTGGCTGCTCCCTCGATTTAAGATTCGATTTTAGGAGCAGAAGCGGCTTTTAGGACCTCAATCTCTTGGCTGGGTTATATGCTGTGTTTTCGTGAAAACACGAGAAATAAAAAGGGTATCTTTCTTGAATGTGGAAGGAAGATGTGGGAGTTGAACACGTGGAGGTGGAATGCAAGCTGTGGGAATTTTGGGTTCTGTAATTGTGTTGAATCTGCGAGATTTTCGAGTATGCATTGAAGCGTTTGGGTTTGGTTTTTTTTGTGTTGTTTGAAATGCATTTTTTTGGCTGGAAAGAAGAAAGTATTCTTTTTGAGCGGATATAATAAAAGTAAGGTTTGGTTTATGACCGGAGAGAGGGAGTTGAATTTGCAGAGTGTATAGTTGAAATTTCTGCGGCAATGAAGATACCATCTAATGGGTTTTTGGCAAATTCAGCTGAAGGTTTGTTGGTTTCTTTCATTTTCACACCTTTTTTGTTTTGGGTTTTTTCTATCGTTTTATATAGTGATTTTTTTCAAGTGCTTAACCTGCTCTTTCTTTCATGCTGAAAAGTCGGTTGATCCCATCTTTTCTTTTAGGATGATTTTTGCCTTTTTTGTGTTTACAATTTTGCACATATTTTTCCTCTTGTTTCTTTCAAAAGAGTGAAGAAGACCGGATTTTTGAAGCTGAATTCTTTTTTTTTTTTTGGTGCTGAGTCAACAGAGTAACACTTTGTGAAGTTTTAAAGAAAGAACTTTGGCTTCTGGGATTTCAGTTTTATGTGCCTGTGCTGTGAAACTTCTTCTTCTTTTTCAAATTTTGTATATAAGTTTCGGATCTGTCTTCATGGCTGATTCTTGATTTCATGTATTTGTCTTTTTTACACTAAAGTTTTGAAGTCTATTTTGACATCTGCACGGAACTCAGTTGGTATTCTTTATCTGGAGTTGTGTTCTTTTATTTAGTATAAGTAATTGAATTGCTAATTAAGATTATTTTGAAAGTTGACTGTTACTAAAATGACTGTATATCAAATATATGATCAATGAGTCTCTTCCCAGATGGCACTTAATGTAAACTCATTAAGAAGGTTGTTTCCTGAATGAACAATTTTCTTCTGATTGAAATCTAAAATAAAATAATGTTTAGAATAAGTGCTGTTTACACCACTAAATAGTTGCAAATCTTGCATTTCTTCGTTTAAAATAGCACTTTTTCTTACCAATTCAGGCGAAAAAAAGGTGATCAACTCCGAGTTATGGCATGCTTGTGCCGGACCGTTGGTTTCTCTGCCACCCGTGGGGAGCCTTGTTGTCTATTTTCCTCAAGGTCACAGTGAACAAGTACGTTTTTTATTGTCTCTGAATCCTAAGTCTTCCGTAAGATTGCTTTCAGTTTCGGATGAATGATCATATTCTATGCACAGGTGGCAGCATCAATGCAGAAAGAGGCCGACGGCATCCCAAGCTATCCCAATCTTCCGTCCAAGTTAATCTGCATGCTCCACAATGTCACCTTACATGTAGGCAAACTTCTTATGGCATTCTCACGTAACATTTATAAATTGAAAGTCCATCGTGATTAAATTTAGGTGTGTGTGCACACTTTTGCATGCATCTATGCTCGCAGCTGGGATAGACTATGGTAGATTGGATACTTGTTTTATCAAAACTTAATTTTATTGTACGGGGGCAGGGTCTTTTGTGAGTCGTCTGCAATGCGTCTCTTCCCTTTTTCTAGTTCAACGGCTCTTCACTCCCACCTGTTGTGTTGGTTGTTGGTTTGTATACCTGATGATATTATTGATTCATCAGGCTGATGCTGAAACAGACGAGGTCTACACGCAAATGACTCTTCTACCTGTCACCAAGGTCTGTTACTTTGACATTGATCGAAAGTTTTGGAAAACGACCTTCTTTTGATAGGTAACTGATCAGAAACGGCGTTTAACTCTTTTATACTATAGTATGACCAGGAGGCGTTGCTCGTGTCTGATATTGGCCTTAAGCACAACAGGCAACCTACTGAATTTTTCTGTAAGACTCTCACGGCAAGTGACACGAGCACTCATGGTGGCTTTTCAGTTCCTCGTCGAGCTGCTGAGAAGATCTTCCCACCTCTGGTATCTTTCATTACCATTGATGTGTTACAAACTGATGCACTGATAAATCTCTTAATCTTACCCAAGATTCGTTCCTGCAGGATTTCTCGATGCAACCTCCTGCTCAGGAGCTAACGGCTAAAGACTTGCACGACCAAACATGGACATTCAGACATATATATAGAGGTATATTCCGTTTAAGATTCTGTCTCATCATCCTGTGTTGCTAGGTTCGTTTACGAAGATGTTTCGTTGATTGATTTCAGGGCAACCGAAACGACACCTGCTGACTACAGGTTGGAGTGTGTTTGTGAGTTCTAAAAGACTTATAGCTGGTGATGCTGTTCTTTTCATAAGGTACCGAAACATTAGATCAACATTTAATGCGTCGTTATATTTCTTTCCCATAACTCAACACGTTCGGTTTATATTAGGGATGAAAAGTCACAGCTTCTCCTTGGCATAAGACGAGCAATTAGGCAGCAGCCTGCTCTATCTTCATCTGTTATATCAAGCGACAGCATGCATATCGGGATTCTTGCTGCTGCAGCTCACGCTGCTGCAAACAACAGCCCATTTACCATATTCTATAATCCAAGGTAATATTTCCCATCTTTTGACTACTATTGTACGCCTTAATGCTAATAATTTCGAGATAAAATGTAGAATGACGTTTGTGTATATGGTGCTAACAGGGCTAGCCCGTCGGAGTTTGTGATTCCGCTTGCCAAGTATAACAAAGCGATGTACACGCAAGTGTCGTTGGGCATGCGGTTCAGGATGATGTTTGAGACCGAGGAGTCGGGAGTGAGGAGGTACATGGGCACGGTGACTGGTATAAGCGATTTGGATCCTGTTCGATGGAAAAACTCCCAATGGCGTAATCTTCAGGTAATACTACAAACTCACAAAAGCTGAATGCAGTTGCAGGAACAAAGTGTTTTAATGTATCCTTGTCATTAGGTCGGATGGGACGAATCAACGGCTGGGGAACGTCCTAGCAGAGTCTCGATTTGGGATATCGAGCCTGTCGTGACTCCCTTTTACATATGCCCCCCTCCATTTTTTAGACCAAAGCTACCCAGACATCCAGGCTTCCCAGGTAAAGAATTGGTTCGACATTGAAATGTGATAAGACGAGCTTGTACTATGGTATCGTTTCTCAAAAGATAGTACACGCGCTAACTAACACGTGTATGCAAATACGTCTAAATGTTTCAGACGTTCTTGCATTTATTTCCTCGTCCCCATCCGCACTCTGACTCGTGCTATCTACAGATGATTCTGATGTAGAGAATATGTTCAAACGAGGCATGCCGTGGCTAGCTGACGACTTTGGGTTGAAAGATGCTTCGAGCTCGATATTTCCTGGCCTGAGCCTCGTGCAGTGGATGAATATGCAACAGAATAATCAGTTGTCAGCTAATCAATCAGGGTTGTATCCGAACATGGTGTCGTCCGCTGCTCTACAGAGCAGCCTTGGCAGTGATGATCCGTCGAAACTGTTGAACTTCCAATCGCCCAGTGTGGCTGCACAGAATCTTCAAATGAGCAAGGGAAATCATCAAAACCAGCAAGCTAACCAGCTGCTGCAGCCGAACGCATCGTGGTCTCAACAGCACCACCTGCAGCAGATGTTGCAGTCTCCAACACCTGTTCAACAGCCGCAGCAGCGGCAGCAGGTGCCGATGCAGCAAACACAATCCCAGATGCTTCAGCAGACACAACTGCAGCAGTTACTGCAGCAGCCCCTTCAGCATCAACATCAGCAGCAGCAGTCGATGCTGCTGCCTCCTGCAACAAGTGGCATGTCTTCCGAGCAGCAGGCAACAAGCAGGAATTTGCAGCAGACAGCAGCATACTCTCAACTGCAGCACCAGCACCAGCAGCCACAGATACTGGCAGGAAATATGCCGGTGCAACAGCAGCAGCAGCATGATGTCTCGTCTAACAGAACGACGTTTCCCGTTACATCTCTAACTCAGGACCTGCCTTTCCAGCCACATGTCGAACAGCCTCCTACTCTGCTGCAGAGATCCCAAGAGCAGCAACAGATGCAGTTTCAACAAGGCGGGTTGCAGGGGTTGCAGCAGAACTTATCCCAAAGGCCCATAGTGCAACAGACGATGCAACAGAATGTTTCTGAGCAACAGCTGCAGATGCAATTTCTCCAGAAACTGCAACAGCAGCAGCAGCAGCAGCAACAACAAATGTCTGCCCCGTTAAATCCGATGATGGAGCTGCAGTTGCCTCAGAAACAGCAAGTTCAACAAATCCAGCAGACACAACATCTCTCTGCACAACAATCGAACGGAAACTGCTTCTCTTCATCTACACATCTGCAGTCGCCACAGTTTCCGACGAACCAATTTCATAGCCAGCAAAAGACTCCACCTATAGCCAGACAACAATCTAGCCATAATGATGGCGATGCTCCATCGCGTTCAACGTCACCTACCAAGAACAATGTACATGGCCTGCAACCGAGCTTCACTAAGAGCCAAACAGGACCACCCACGATGCTAGATAATACAATTATTCATTCTTCTAACTTGGTGCAGGAGAGTCATAGCAAACTAGATGCTCGAATAAAGCACGAATTAGCCAACTCCAAAGTTCCGGAGCAACCCAAGTTCAAGATAAACGCCGCTGATCACATGGATGCCACATCATCTGCTACCTCGTATTGCTTGGATGCTGGTGGACTCCAACAGAGTTTCTCACTGACGGGCTTGGATGGTGATGTTCAGTCACATACTAGGAATGGCCTCCCTTTCGCGGCTACCGTTGATGGATTGGCACCTGATGCTTTGTTATCTAGAGGTTTCGATTCTGGAAAAGACATCCAGAACTTACTCTCTAATTACAGTGGGACACCGAGGGATATTGAGACAGATTTGTCCTCTGGAATCAATTCTCAGTCGTTTGGAGTGCCAAATATGTCCTTCAAACCAGGCTCTTCGAATGATGCTGCTCTAAACGAGACGGGGGTTATGAATGGAGGATTGTGGCCCAACCAGACTCAACGTATGCGAACATATACAAAGGTTGGTCTCTTTCTCTCTACACAACGTAGCACTCACACACATATATACTACTTAGATATGTGCTTATGTGCTTGCTGTTTTACTTCTTACTTTAGTTCTTGAGAAAACTTTTTGGACACAATATTTTGAAAATACGAAGTAACTAGCTGTGCACGAAGGCTGTTAGTGTTGTTACCCCCACTACTGATTATTTAATGCTTGATGAAAATATGAAGGTTCAAAAACGTGGCTCAGTGGGGAGAACCATAGATGTCAATCGTTACAAAGGGTACGATGAGCTGAGGAATGATCTTGCTCGCATGTTTGGCATCGAGGGTCTTTTGGAAGACCCTCAACGTACCGAGTGGAAGCTTGTCTATGTAGACCATGAAAACGACATACTACTTGTCGGAGATGATCCTTGGGAGTACGTACTGCAAACTACTCCACTTTCCTTTTTCGTTTCCAACATCAAGACAGTTCATAACTGTAAAATTTCGGCTCTCGCGTTTCTTGCAGGGAGTTCGTGAGCTGTGTGCAGAGCATAAAGATACTGTCGGCTGCTGAGGTACAGCAGATGAGCTTGGATGGAGATCTAGCTCAGCTGCCCGTGGCGAACCAAGCTTGTAGTGGAACAGATAGTGGTAACGCGTGGAGGGTGCACTACGACGATAACTCAGCCACTTCGTTCAACCGGTAAATTGGTAAATGTAATGTTGGTAGTAGGTCTCACCAATTGACTTCATCTGACTGCGACGAAGAGAAGTTTGGAGTTGTAAATGATGAGCCCTTTTGACCGATGAGGGGCTGATGATTGGTGTAAATTTGAGGTGTTTAGAGTTAGGGTAGAAGATTTGAGACATATAGGTTGATGATTGGTGTTGTTGGTGGAAGAAAAAACTTCCCATTAACGTTGTATAGCTTCATGGGCTGAATTGAGGACTCCATGTCTCCCTCGCACATTAGATTACCACGGTTTTATACAGTCATTTAAGTTTTGTTTTTTTGTTTTAGGTGCGCCAATACCCTCTCTCACTCTCTCTCTCCCTCCCTCCCTCACCTGCATCCATGCATACAGGCCTTGTTTTAATTCAGAAAATTAATTCCTGCGGCACCACCAATAGATTATCCCGTGATAACGACCGTTTTACTGGAGCAGTTGAAGTTAAAACGTATCCCGAAGTTTCTGTCGTTCTAAAATCAAAATGCTGTGACAACTTTTCTGTTCTGATTCATCTGAAAGCACCAACTGCGACGGCAATGCTACATTCTCAGATTGATCGACGAGGAATCGGCGAAACGAAGATGAAGGACAAAATAAATAGGATCGAATGTCTAGGGCGAGTCTGCGTACAGAGGAATTGGGAATAGAGAGAAGAAGATTAGTGTAGGGTGGGAAATTGAAATAATTCTAGTTTGCCTGCATGAACTGATATTTTAAAATTATTTTGGGGCATTTTCGTTTATGCTGCAAGAATGGAACAGTTCACATTTTGAATTTTTCATGCTTTTATATTTAAACAACTAACTAGAAAATTATTTAAACAAGTTTGCATTTAACATTTCGAGGGAATGGCTTTACTTATTTCTTTTATTTTGGAGATGGATTATATTATTTACGTGAAAACTGTGAGTAGTTTTGCATACAAAGAGATGGATTATACAAAAAGAAGATTGAAATCTCTTGTTGATAGGCTCTTTACGATACCCAATCAATATTATCAGTTTAACCTAACCTAAAAACAAGTTAAGTGTTAAAATGCATTAGATCCAAGTGAAAAGAACACCTACTTTAGATATAGTTCATACGAGTCATCTATTGTAATCGAGTTGATCAAATTAATTGTTTCGTCCAGCTTACACACACAATAATAAATCGTCAAGTAAAATCAACTTGATCAAAATACTTATTACGCCCACCTCAGGCACAAAATATTAAAGCCCGAATCAAACTCACGAGTCAGCTTCAACATGGGTAATGGGAAGAATGGATCAAGCAACAAAATCATGAGCAAGCAGCCTCCATCTACTATCTTGAACATGCTACCAAATTCTCAAGAAAATTTCGTTACACTTTTAATGACAATTGCCATTCGACCCACACACCACAACAACGTCTTTCTCATTCTCACTTTCTCGGTACAACTTAACGTGCCAAAACTATGACTCGATATACCTATGAAAGGACAGCCATCACGTCTGACGCCCTCAAAGCTATGTATTCCGACCCATCGCTACCCTTGAAATCGTTGCCTGCATACTTGGAGTATAGAACTGAGTTTCCGGGAGCAACTGACAGAGGTTTCCTGTTGCCTTCCTCATCTAGGGAACCAGGGCCGACTGCAACAACCTGCAGTTAAAGGCAATGAGTGGTTAAGGATGCACATCTCTCGCTCTCCTCTCCACTCCATCAATTATACAGTAAAGCATGTTTTGAATCCAGGTAGAGTTTAAATGAAGCAACTTACTGTTCCGATGCTAGGCTTCTCCTTGCTGGCGTCCGTTAGGTACAATCCACCAGCAGTTTTCTCCTCAGCCACAGCTAACTGAACAGAATAATTGTTGTCATCACTACAGTGTTAAGGTAATCACGTTTGCGACCACAACCTATCACTAATTCCAATTCAACTAGGTTGCAGTTCTACATCACCACTCTTCAAGGAATAACTCGGGAGTTCAAATATAAATAAACAAAAATTAGTTTGAGAGCAGACAAGGGAAAGAATAGGATGGCCAGTTGCAAGACCTACCTTAATGAGGACTCTGTCATTAAGGGGTTTCAAATCTTTTATGTCGTCGGTTTCAAGAATACCTACAATGTCATCCTCCTTCAAAATTAGATGATTAGTCCCGTTGAATTCCACTTCAGTTCCTGCGTACTTGGAGTACACCACTTGCGCACCATTCTGCACGGGGGCACCACACTCAAGTAAGTCACAAAAATCATCCCTATTATAAACATAAACACCAAATAACACTGTGATCATTACCTCCAGACTAATCTCCACCTTGTTCTTTCCAAGGGTCCGACCCTCTCCTACAGCAACGACCTCGCCCCCCTGGGGTCTTGATTGTGCTGCTGTAGGCAGCAAGATACCACCTGAAGTCTTCTCCTCAGCTGTTTTGATCTTCACCAACACTCTATCGCCCAATGGCTTGAGAGTTGTGTACTGAATGTTCAAGTAAACTGGGTCAGCATACGGCACTATTACTCTTCTAAACACTCGACACAACATTGTCTCATTCAGTTCTCCCAAGTAAAACAGCACCACCCAAATTATACAGAACTGAAGAAAAGATCACCTCTTGATTCTATACCTATGGACATGGATAGAGGAAGAGTAAAAACCATAGACATCGTTCAAATAAGTAATTACCCACAAAGCGTTAAGCAGAGGATCAGTAAGATACATTAGAATGCCAATGCAGCAATTATTGGATCCCATTTAATAAGTAATGGTCCAAACAACAGTTGATTATGGACATTAGCCATAAGAAATACTGAAGCATCCCACTAACACAAACAGGGGCTGATTAAAGGCTCAAATTTAAGCAATTAAAACAATGAAAGGCATCAATTTACAATCATAAATAGAAAGTCAAACCAAACATCGCCAATGCAGAATTGAAAGCAACACAGACACCCATTCATTGGGTAGCATTGAATAGGAAATTATTATACCTTAGGGGCAACAGCTGTAGCCGCCTTGACAACAAGGCCACGGAACGACCTCAGCGATGTCTGCTTCAGAGGTGAAAACGATGCAATGTTAACCGACTGCGTAGCTCTCAGACCTTCAAAGGAAGCAAATCCTTTTGCTGCAGAAATTGAGGAAGCAGCGGAAGTCAACTGTGCAGCTGCCATTTCTTCAGCTATCAAACAGAAAATCGAAAATTTATATATATCAGCCAATGAGTATATCGAGAAGAGGTTAGGAAATCCGCTATAAGTTGCAGTAACACGAGATTAGTACCTCAAACAAATGAGAAGAGAAACTGGTGATAGGGTAGGTGGACAGAGTGTGTAGTAAAATGATAAAACGGTGGGAATGGTTAAGAAAGAGGATAACAAAACCCTAGAAAGTTCAGGAGGGGGTTTTCTGCAAATAATAAGAGGGTTCTAGAAATGTTGGTACGGGCCTTCCATTAGTTTGCGGGCTTTTCTTTTTGGATTTGGGTCTTTAATTTGGTTAAGGGCTGTTCAATTTTAAAATTTGTAAAGGCCCGTTGATAGGACCCTCACCTCTCGCATTGTCCTTCTTTACAGTTGATACAATTGTCAAGTAATTTCTTCACAAAAATATATAAGTTTTGCCAACAAATTACATAACAATTGTATCAATATTGTTAGAAAAATACTAAGCAATGTATTTAGAAATATTCACATTATGAGACTCATATGTATAAAGAGTGAGGTCAAGGGTTCAATCATACCCTCCTTTTTCCAACAAAAAGAAGATGTGAAAATTATAATCACTTAAAGAAGAATATATATTCTTACTTTTCACGAAAATATATATGTATTAGTTATTATGCATATTGAGATTATAGAATGGCACTCTTTTTTTTTATGCATGTCGAAATTGGAACGAAATTTCATTTTTTTTTTTTGGGTCTAAAACGAGGTTAATTACAGCTTATTTTTGTTTGATAAAAGTGTTTTAAACTTTTTTGTAAAATTTTTGGCCCGATGGACTAACCCAAAAATAAATATTTAGTGTTAGAATGAAAAATTTATATTTAAAAAATCTCAACTCGATTGGTCCCAAAATATATATATATATATATATATATATATATATGGGAGAGTGCTCAAATCTGAACACTTCCTTATTGCCGAACTAAGAACAATTGTAAACCATTTGATTAAATATTTTAATGGCAAAGATAAGTGACACGTGGATTTTTTTTAATTTTAAATCGAAAATGGCAAAAATGTAAAAACAACAAATGTCGGTTATACAAACTAACCGATAAACATGCCACATCCCACAAATTAAGGAATCAGGATTCAAAATTTATATAATATTAACTTATAAAGATTTTTATTCGTTTATTATAGTTATATATAATTGGCGGATATATATTATATTATACATACTAGATTTATCTTTGATAAAGAATATGTATAAAAGGATTGAATATCATATCGTATTATATACTAATGTTGTATGTGATGTTTTGCTGATAATATTTATCATGTATATACTGAGGTTAATCGTAGTATATGCTGAATGATGATAGATGTTGAACACAAAAAGACGGTTTGTAGATGTTGAACACAA